>JYDO01000182.1:0-83884 GCA_001447755.1 Trichinella papuae | reverse complement strand
AGTCCAAATTTTGAAAACAAGTTTTTCGCCATTTTTGGCAAAACAAGCAAGTCTATACATCACGAAATTTCGAAATTTTCGAGAAAAATTTTTTTCTCCAAAAATTACTGAAATTGATTTATATCGATCAGAAATTATCACCGAACTACAGAAAACTTATGCGCAGCGTTCCTGACTGCATATTTCTCGACATATAAGAAAAAAAGTGAAAACGAAAATAGGATTTTAATGGTGTGGAAATGAAAAGGTATTAAAGACAGCATTTCATTAATTATGTATAGAATGTCGTTCTATGATGTTTTACGAAAAGAAGTTCAAGTTTTATCGCGAAAAAAAGGGACTTGTTTTAATATGAATTGCTCCTGATTTTCCTTTATGCCTTACAGACTCTTTCAAAATTAAAATCTTTCTTCGCGAAATATTTTGCTTGATTACGCTTTAGAGATAAGAATTACTCAAAAGTATCCGATTGAAATGCAATTTTCATGTAGTATAGCAGTTTTCCTTTTCTATGAACGTCGCATTCACAAAAAGAAAATTTTGTCAAATTTCTCAAAAAATCATCGATTGCGGAATATTGAAAATTTACATTATTATAATTTGCATATTATTCTTTGCAGTTATCATCATAGCATTTTATAATTTGTCGCGCTTCACGAGAACCATGGAATTAGTTTTGCTGAACTTGCAGGTGGATACCTCGAAAAATTTGAATAAATACCTAGTATCAGGCCATTAATTTGTCCTAAATTGTGAATTTATTTAATTACATTGCATTTGTATTTAACTGTTTTAGCTTCTGCTTCCTTTCGTGCTCATTATGCAGCGCGATATTGAATAGTGCTAGCGAAGGTGAAATAAATTCGAATAGCCACGGATTTCTTATCGGTCAAAAGGTAAATGAATTATAAAACCAATGATGGGGTGACATTGCTTGATCTGTTTGTTTTTTAACATAGGAAAGACATATCACGAACATGTTTTCATAAGAAGGTTTTGAACCATACGAAACAGCAATAAGTTTGGAAACTGAATTCAACTGCTTTTTATAAACAGTTATATTAATGGTAAATCTGATGAATTCAAGGTTTTGTTCAGTTTATAATCAGTTCTGAGTCAAGTTCAAATCAATCAACATAGACAGTGAATGAGTAAAAAATGGATTGCCCATATGCTACTATATACTGTAAGAGACTTCGCATTTTGAGCGAATACTTTCCCCATCTTCCGAGACGTTGCCCTTCCTGCGTACCTGATACAAGAAGATCAAAACTGAACTACTTTTCTTTCTGAAAGCTGAGTTTGATACTCATGTCAACCCAGGTGTATAGTTCAACTGTGAATGGAAATTCATTTTTACCGTAATCTCGTCATTATCCTGTAATAAGTTGAAATTACAATAATTTGTTGAATGGAGGACATTTTTGGTACAGGAAAATATACTAATGTTGTTAAACTGCAATTGATAGGCGCCATTCTTTTTATCAATTACCAACTGAAAAATGTGCCGTATCTCTGGAATAAGTATATTCTTTTTTGATGTGGTACACCTTTCTTGTTGTTGTACTAGAATAGAATTACAATGTAAAATGAGAAATATAATGAATAAAATCCAAAGTGTTTTATGGATGCTCGTTCGGATTCTAAAGGGAAATGGCATTGATCAGTACAAGGGTTCTGGAGGAAGGCTGAAAAAGGACTTCAGAATTGACTTCATTCACGAATAGTGACGGAATCTTGATTTCAGTCAGTCTACTATGATATTGCCTATGTTTCTTAAGTAAGGAACTGTCCGTAACGGCTGCCGCAGAAATAGAAAAAAAGAAAGAATGCAGCAGGGGCCTACGCACCTGTGAAAGCAATCAATCCAACAGTGTTGTCTGGATACTCTGGCATTTCAGATGAAATGGAGAAAGCCTCATGAGCAACCAAGAGTTAGTGACATTGATGATATCGACAAGAACGTATGTCCCAGTCGATAACATTTAGGAAGAATGGCATAACTTCTTCCAAGCCACCATGGCTGTTCGCTGTACATTGTGCGGAAAACATGGAGTGAAAACAGTTAACAGATGAGAGCTATTGTCGTTCTCATTTGAGCGCTAAACAGAACAGTGAATAACAACATCTATTGGGTCAGAGGGGCCATAAAGGTAGCAGGAGGTGAAGCTTATTAGAAAGTAAATCGTTTTCATTCACTCACCCTTCACGTTTAATAACCAGGCGTTATCTTTAACATATCAATATTGCCAATATCCGGGGAGATGTTCTGTTTTCTCAACCTTGTTGTCTCAATAATGGAAAACAAGTACCAATATGTAGTAGCGTCCTTCATAATACTGTATATCACAGAACCTTTCAGGATTCATTTTCAAGGATGGCGCAACCGATAGGCAACACCATTACTGTTTAAATGATAAAGGATGAAAATGTTTGTTGAAGCGTGCAAGGTTTCCTCAACAAAGTAGAAAAGACCCCACAATCAGCCATCTATGTCGCGTCCCCACTCTGCCTTACAGAAAATATAACAAAGAATGTGGGAAAGATTCAAATATTTTTTAAATGCTATTTTGCAATAGCGTTTTTCAGTACAATCGAGAATAAGCTTTTGGTTGCTGAATCAATGGTTTTCTTATCTATGATTAAACATTGTCTTTGTAGCGTGCTTCAGAATCACGCAAAATTCACAATACTTTCTGTTAAGCCGAATATCAGTAAAAACTGCTTTTCTCCATGTGCATTTCATTTCAACAATACCCTGTAGTTAAGGCTAAAACTAAATTCTGCTTTAATCTTATGTAATCATTTACTGCTTTGCCTCTGGTAGAACAACCTAATTTTCTGTCAGTAATTACGCGCAGCTACTTAAGTCTAATTAACAATTTAAAGTGACGAAAGTTACGTTTTTATTTACATTATGAATTATATACATATGAAATTCTATTAGTATGCAGATTTATTTTGGCTAAACTCATATGAACATCCGTTAACCTGATGTCATAAAAAGAACTAGAACATATAACTTGAACTATGCCGCATTATTATACATGTCAAAAGTGATTTGGGGAATGTAATTAAGTGAAAAAATTATAAAAACAGAATATGAAAATTTTTCCAATGAAAAACATAAAAAGAAATCAAACAATCATTTGACAGAGAACTCGTTGAAAAATTAATAATTTCCGATTGAATGAACCAGATGCTTCATCTACGGTGAAAGCGCATTTGAGGTTATCCCTTCGATTTAAAAAGTGCTCAAAAATGAGAATCCTTAGATAATATTTACAAAAGTGCCTTACAGCTTTTACCTTCACTTTATGGGTTTTTCCTTAATTTGGTACCATCCTCTTATATACATATATATGAATTACAAAAAAAAATAATCTAATAAAATGCCGTTTGTTTGTTGAACGCCATTTATGAAGAAAAAAGAAAACTAAATAGCAAATATATAAAACTTCATACCTGACAAGAGGCACGTTGGTATGAAGCAGACGTAGAGCTGTAAAAATTCCAACCGATGCTTGTGGTTTGACGCATTTTCTGCCTAACATTTACAACGTATCTGTTGAAGCGAAACACCAAAAATGAGGAAATTACCCAGCGCGGTAGGGAGTGTTCTATATTAGCAAATATTTGTACAACAATCGTCTGCTCATAATAAACAGATCGTTATATATAGAAAATCGCTTCCGGATTTAAATGGCACAAAATGCTTGTTGCAGAATGCCGCAAGGCGGTGTGTACCATCAAATTACTATAAATTTAGTTTGCTGACGTGTAAATGCACATATGTTTGCCTGGCGTAAATTAGGGCACTGAGCTAGCATGGCTCTTGAAGTTTATCATGTAATATTTTGAACTCTAATTAACCATCAGTGGAAGACCACTGACTTCGGCTAAATCAGCTTCTTAAAGCTTTGATTTTTCACCTTCATAAAAGATTTAGATTGGAATAAAAGACTAAACAAGAATAACGTACGTCCCACGGAATAGGCTCACAAAATAGAAATACAATGAAAGTAATTGAATTTTTTTGAAAAAATGATTCATAGTTCAAAAAGAATAAACGCTGATCATGAAACTCATGACAATTTCCAAAAATGATTTTCCAAGAATTTGCCTGATTTTTACTATATACATTGAATAAAGAAATTTGTATCTGTTTTCAAGCAATGTTAAACCAGCAGTTTTTACGAATATGCAACTTCTGTTTTGAACATAATTCAATACAGTGTTTAATTCAATAAACATGTTTCTATGTCTACATTAAAAAAAACCCTAAAATTTGTTTCTATTTTCAATGTTGAAATTATTATAATACTAGTGAAGAAAATCATATGGACTGAAATTGGAATAATATTTGAAAGTAAATAGTAATGTGGTCGAATGAATGAATTTTGAATAGCAACTGTTCAAATGTCTGATTGATATCTATCCAGAACAATTATTATAATAAATAACATAATGATATAATTAATAACATATTATTATACGATTTGCAAAAATTTGTTATCTTAGAGACAAATTTTTAGAGATGTTTTTTCCTTTTCAATAAGAAAGCTGTCTGCAATGCTCTGTGGCGTTGAATTTCATCATCAAATAAACGCAACACTGTTCACATTGATAAAATATCTCGATCAGCTCGTAGGAAAGAAAATATTGAAATGCAAAAGCATCCGGTGATTATCATTTGAATCAACAATTTTTTTCTGAGCATCACCAACCAAATGCATCAGTATTTGATTTTCAGTCAAGTCTGCTTCAAAGGTTGAATATTCTGAAAGGCAATTCAAAACGTTGCTAACAAATCAACATGTAACAAATCCACTTCAGACCACTTCAAATTTACAATTTTCCTATAAATAAATATAGTGCTTGGTGGACTGTTTTTCCAAAAAACGTTTTCAATTCAAAATAACCACCAGTTATAAGGTTATAAAAATCCACAAACATATCTTATGTATTGTGATTAAATCTAATTATTGAATATGTAGAAAAATTGCTAATAAACTGATCATTAACTTAAAAGCAGATTCTTCTGAAAACCATAGACACATGATCAATTTATACTTGTTATATTTTATTTAGTTAGATTATTAAGTTATAAACTTAACATCCAATTTAAACTGTATTGTTTAAAATTGAAATCAAACCAAAAAATAACTCAACTTACGAAAAGTATCCTCTTCTCATTGTTGACGCTCATCTGCTCGTTTCTGTGATGTTCAAAATCACGATGTATCATTTTTAAAGAAATGAAAATAACAGAAACACAAAAATGAGAACATACAAGTTGGATGGATGTCAGGCCAGCGTTCTGTTGAACACGCCATAGTAGTGTTCAGTCAACGCACCCCGTTTGCCTATGATTATATCAAATGAAGCTCCAAAGCAAACAAATAGCAGTCGCTTATAAATTTGCATAATTTTCGTTTCTAGTAATAATTTAGGACAACGTTCATTCGCAAGTTTAATTTCCGTCGCCTGATTTGTGCAGACTGATCAAGGATAAATTGTAGAAACATGAAATCATATATGTGATAAATAATGTGCTTTTTTTCCTCGACTGTGCATCTAATTTAAAACTGATACATACAGAAAGTGGCAAGCCATGAAAAAGTAAATGCTTTTCATATAAAATGCTCAGATAAGAACAGAAAGATAAAAAAAATGATTCGTCATATGAAAAACACTGTCAAATTTAAATAAAGCTGATCGTTCTGAAATTTGAAAAATGATCCACAGAAACGGAATCTGTTAACATAAAAATACAGGAAAAAATAGAATAAAGTGACAAAAATGTTTAAAGTCCATGTCACTGGGTTAAATCTAAATTTGAAAATAAAAAATTTTCAATTGAAATTAATCGACTTGACTTGACTTTATACAGTTGAACGCCCTAAAGGGGAAATGATTTTCAATTCAGTACTAATACAGTCAACTGAAAACCCACTTATCAATAGCCAACTTAGCTATTGATAATTAGGCTTTTAGATAACAATGATTTGCATAAAATGTATTGTCACTACACTACACGAACGTTGTTCGAACTAGCTTGAACGTGAATTGAAATTCATCAACGCCAACTGACTAGTTACAACAAATCAGACACTAAAACATAAAATTGATTAAACAGTAAAAATATGCGAAAGGATCCAAAATGAAAAATGTATTCAACAAATAATAATAAAACTGGCTTATTAAAAAGTACTTTTCAAATCAAATAGAGTTAGCCAATGAAAAAGCTGAACACAAAGGAAGCAAACAACTGAAATAGCAAATGCTTTACAATACTGATCATAAACAATTGATGTTATTTAATTGAAATAATAAAGTGCAGCATAAGTGTAACTGAAATCGGGTGTACTGAAATCAGAAGATTTAAATAAATAATCTGATTATTATATACATCCAAATTCTAATTACTCTCATGGTATCAATTCATGTTCACAAATTGTAATCAAAACTTACCAAAATGATGTTTGTTTCCTTACATATTTACAGTGAACATGTTCGTTTTTAGCTTTTTTCAACAACTGATGATTTCAGATGAACATTTTTTCTTCTCGTTGTTTCTTGCAAATCAATTTAATAAAAAAAAAATTTCCAAACGACAGCAAGTGCCTGCTGCTTTGTAAAGCAAATTGTCCTGACGCACGTTGTGATTGAAACATGATAATGATAATGATAATAACAATAATAATGATAATAGTAATAATAATAAAAGTTAACATTCAATGGACAACAATAAAGTGTGATTGAAAATTTGCAAGTTGAGAAAAAAATTGAATCGGATCAATGGAAATCGATAATGCAGATCATAAAAATGCACGTACAACGTGTGATTAGGATTTTTTAGATTCAAATAAATTTCAATCTGAAAATGAAAAAAAATAATTTGAAAAACAAAAAGAAAACTGAAATCATACCTGTTGATAGTAAATTTTCACCAAGTATACTGTAGCAAGAGATGCAACAAATTGACAGTGCGATTGCAAAAAGTTAAAAAAGTGATAATAATAATAATAATAAGTTTAAATTGAATTTAATAAATTTTCTTCTTCGTCGCCGTGAAGCGTTCCATATAGTTCTGGTAGTTGGGCAGCAGGCAAAATTCTCTCATTGTGAACAAGTTGCCATCAACGGCCAACAAGCTGATGCTTGAATCTCGCAATATTGGATCCCAAAACGAGCCCAACGGTAGACAGTTCTCCTCGAGCCGGAGCACTTTCAACCTCTTGCACTTGGCCAACTGTTCGGATATGGTGTTCAACTGATTCTGATTGAGTATGAGCTCAATGGCGTTCAGGTTGGCCACCTCGTCCGGTATACGGTCAATCTGATTTGCCGACAAGTCCAGCACGTCCAAGCTAGCTAGCTCGCACAGCACCGTGGGAAAAACGCTGAAACAGTTGGAACACAGGGTCACTTGGCGCAGCTTTTGCAAATTTGCCACAGTGGACGGCACGGTGGTGAGCAAGTTGGTGCCGGCCGACAATTGTTCCAGCTTGACCAGGTTGCCAATTTCATCCGGCAACAATTGCAGCCGATTGTGGTCCAAATTCAACTGCTTCAACAGATGAAATTCGCCAACAAAGCCTGGCAAATGTGCAATTTTATTATTGGACAAATCCAACGACCTCAGCCGGGATCGTGATTGCAACGCTTGGGCGGGAATTTCTTTCAAATTGCAATTGGCCAACTGCAGCACGCCGGTCTTTTCAGCACTTTCAAGATGATGCTTAACCGCCTTGTTGCCCATGCGTAAAATCGAAAATTGAACAAAATGACAAAAATTGAAAAACCAAATCAATCAATAAAGTAATGCACAACGGATTTCTTCAGCATCATTTGTACAATATGCAAATAAACGCCAATGGTGAAAAAAATTTTTTAAATATTTTATTAAAATTTTGAAAGAACCATTCTGCAATTGTATTTGCTTGTAAAAGAAGAAGAAGATGGTGATGATGAAAAATAAACGAACATACAAACAAACACGCTACTTTTAAAATTTCCAATGTGCAAAAAGTAAATTACACAACAGAACGGCTACGAGATGTAATTGTAATTGCTTGAATTTTTGATATCGCGACTGATAAATCTTCGTTCAATCAAATTTTCGATACGCTTCTTCACATCGGAAGCCTGCAATACAACAACAACAACAACAACAAAAATGAAATTGTGCATTTTACATATTTTTTAAACAATAATTAATAATAATAATTCACTTGAACGCTGAATTGCAACTGTCGCACCATTTCCGACATCAATTCTGAATGGCTGATTGTTTTCCTGGTTTTCAAAATTCGAACAATCGCCGCATCAATGCTAAACACCCTGTTGCTGTTCACCTGTTCAACGGTCATACAATTTTCTTCATTCTGAATAAAAATTAAAATAAATAAAGAAATTAATTAATTAATTAATTAAAAGCCAAACCGTTTCTTTGGACTGAATCTGATTGATTCTGATGCGCAGCATGGGACTGTTGAAATTAGCATTGAAAACAAAAGTGTCATTTTCGTTCACATCTTTCCCCTGAAAAAAGAAATTTCAAAAATACATCCAAAATAAACAATCAAAAACATACTTTGGGCACTTTTTGAATAACGCGAAACTTGCCACATGCCAAAGACTGCAACGTTCGACGGAGTTCCATAGTTTCTGAAATAAATAAATAACCACTCATAATTTCAAATATCATTTGATATAAATTTAAATAAATTCGCATTGGAAACAAATTTCTGCCCACTAGAGCTTTCAGAATTTGAATCCACTTTTCAACTTTTTTACATTCATCACTCTTCCATACCAGAAGAAGGCAGCCGCTTCAAACTTATTATACACATGCTTTATATTTAGCAAATGGTGTGTCATGGCATGAAGATGGACGAACCGTTGGAATATAATTAAATACGATCTTATTTCAACAAAAAAGCAAATAATATCCAATCACGTCGTGCACAGAGATGATGATGTTCAGGTAAATACAATAAAACTTATCAACGGTGCTGCAAATGTGACTCAAGTGCCAAAAATTTGTTCCAAATGGAATCAATAAAATATGAAATTTCAAAAAATAAAATAAAATAAAATTATTACAAACCTATATTAGTCTTTTGTTGTATCGATTTGAAAGATAACTGATCGCTGTCGTTGAACAACAACAATATAATGCCTTGGAAAAGCGACACTTGCAACTCTTTTTCCACCTTGAAACGAAAGAAAAGAATATAGAATATATATGTGGTAAAAAAAATATCTGTTGATGTAAAACAAAGTTCAACGTACGCCGGGTTTAAAACGGGCAGCTAAAAGGCACTGGCCAACATAAGATTGCCATGACAATTTTCGACCAGCATGCTTGTCCATGTAAAAATGTTCAAAATGAGACATGCTCGAAAGTAGTACTTGTGGATATATGATATCCATTTTTGGATAGCTCGGCCAATTACCGATTGTCAGTACGTTGACGTTCATTTCGACGACAGAATTTAAACAATTGGATGCTATTAAATAATTCTGAAATAGAAATTATTGTTTAGCAATAAGAGAAGGAGAAGAAACTTTTGCCACACAACTGGGCCTCACTTTAAATCCAGAAGCGAACTCTTTGGATGTTTCAAAATCTCTAAACATCACCTCCAATTTGGAAGTAAAATCTGAACCACACTCTACAAATGTTGTACAATGATCAAGTGAAAAAGTTGAACACACAATTGTATGCTATGCTAATATATTACCGCGTTTCAGTTCAGACAAAACTGCCTTTTCAGCGTCAAACGAAGCACTTTTGCCAAAAAGCAAACGTTTGGCCAAAAATTTTTGATAAAACATCTCAAATAAATCTTTGCCTACAAAAATTAAAAAGAAAACACTACTTTAAATGCTCTTCACAATGAGCATAATTTTTCCACGCATACCGTCGACAATGCGAAACAAGCTCAAAGCCTTTATAGTGTCCTGATCCAACTCTTCTTCTGGATATTGTTTTCTTCCAGTGCGCAATTTCATGTCAATAAATTTTGCTAAATTAAATTAAAAAACAACAACAACAATAATAACAACTGCTATGCAATTAATATCTTTTTCTTTTCGTTTTTTTTTATTATTATTAAAATCTACACAAAATATACATTTGCATAACTTACCCAAAAGTTCATTCACTTTTGCGGATTTTTTGTTCACAATTGAACTAAATACCGAACGTGCCGCAAGATCAATGACGGCTGAATCAGAGAAACAATACGTAACTACGTTGGATACAAAATCACGGTAGTTCAGCAAGCTGCGCAAAGCTTCACAATCTATCTCATCACCTTTCAGCAAAGATACAACATTAACCTGAAATGAAAATAGAAAAAATAAATTATTTTTAATATTCAATCAGCCATCCTGATCATCATCAGTAAATTAATTGCTAATTGAGCAGTTTCGTACCGAGATGTAATTGACAAATCGTGTTTTCAATTCTTCGATATTGGCTGGATCGTAACTAATCAACTGGTAAAGTAATTTCAAATCGTCCAGCTGCGAATTGTACAGCATACGATCAAAGCCTACAACATGATGACCAGAGCATTCACGTTGAAAACAAATCCACCGTTTGATAATTTTTTTTTTTACAAACCTTTGTTCAGGATATCCTCAACGTGTGGAGAAATTAAGCCGTTCTCAACCATTGATATCAGAGATTTTCCGCTGTTTTTGTCCAAATAAAATTCAGTCCTTTCCGATTCTAGCTTCAACTGCTTGGTTACATAGGCGAGATACTGCGGTACCTAGACAGAAGTGAGAAGCAATTTTAAAACAACTGTTTCCATTTTTCAACAGCCTTCCACAAAAAAAACATTACATCCTCAACTTCAATACGTCGCTTTCCTTCTTCCAAATAAAATGTTTTCGTCTCTTCAAGCAAACGATCTTCCAAAATTTCATGATAAATCTAAAATAAAAATTTCCAACTCATAAACTAATTTGCATGTTTCACTTGGCAACTGTATACATCCAAGGTGGCAAACATGTGCAACAAATTTCTAATCAATAAATGATCCACATCTTCACCAGAGCGTTCTTGATGAATTAAAAAAAGCAACGAGTCGACTAGCTTTGTTTGAATGGAGCTTCTCATGATTGCATGAGAGCGAAATATAGTCAATCCCATTTCCCTAAAAATTTACTTCCAATACAAACAAATAAAAGTAAATTTCAGTTTTCACCAAATAGACATCATCGGCATTTCTTGAAGAGCAGCAGAACGATCAAGCTGTGAAAAAATTTGCCTTATGGATTTCTAAATGAAAAGTAAAGAAAAAATGCAATTTTCAAGCACCGTTAATCAAACCAACTACAACGTGAGCATTTTATTGTAAAGATTTCTTTTAACTGCCACTTCTTTTGGAAATTAAAAATGAAATACAAGTAATTGTTGTAAACAAAATTTTTAATAATTTCTAATACTATTCTGAAAAAAGAAACATGCTCACACAAAGTATTAATAACAACATTAAAAATAAGAATGCTATTATAAGATAATATTTTTTTTCAAAACTGCACTACTACTTGAAAAAACATACCATTTGACTACAATGCTCTTTCCAAATCTTCATGACCAATTTTGAAAAACTCAAGGCATCCAAGTTACCTTCCATGAGAACCGCTGATCTCTTTGAAACGCACTCTTCACAAAAAGTGAACAATTTCTCATAGAGCCATTTACTTTTACCAATAAAACGCACTATTTCGTCAACAGTCTACAATTGTTTTATTCTATATCCTGTTGCAGAATTAATTTGAAGTAAAAATACAAACACTGAAAAGATCTTCGGTCGAATTTTTGTAAGACTTTTGCATCAAAATAGCCCAAACTGGCTCTTCTAATTTTTTCCACTTACATTCCAACTGTTCTTCGACTAAGCATACTGACTGATTTGCTAAAAATAAAAAAAATGAACGATTACCAGAAAAAAAAAAAAACAAAAAAAATATATTTGTATATATATAAAAAACTGTTTAGCCATTTAGAGCAACCTGATTGAAAAGTCAGAGGTATGTTGCCAGGTCGATGATGTCGCACATTATCCGTCCATCTCACCGTTTCAGAGCGATTGGGTGGAGTGAAAAATTTACTCTGTTTGGCACAACGTGAACCATCAGAAGGAGTTTCGCAGCTAATTGACATTAAGCTGGACATCTTCAAACTGCAATATTAATGAGGGTTTTTTCAAAATCCACAAGCACAAGCACAAAGCAAAAAAAAACAACACAAATAATAATATTAATCAACTGTTGTGGACTGAAGAATATAAATCAGCAACAAAATATATGATAAACTGAAATTTGAAGAACAAATCAAGTAAATAAAATTAGTAAAAATTTCAAAATGACAAACAGTTCAACATTTATGCAAGCAAAGAGACAAGTAATTCATCGATGGAAGCTAAAATTTGAACAACACTAGGATAAATTTTTTTCAAATTTAACCCGACATAAATAAGAGAAGTTGATTTTCACTTACCGCTGATAATTTCAGTATATCACCTAAATGAATTCCAGAAACTAGCTACAGAAGCTACCGTAATAAATAAAAATCAGTAAGCATTATTTGTGATTGAATTTGAAGTTTAAAATATTTTTAAAATTAAATTTTTAAAAATAAATTAACAAAAAGTAAAATTATATCATCACAAAATGTTTTAATATAAGTATTAATTAATATTGTACAAATGCAATATTAGGTACAGTATGAAATAATTAAGTTTTATTTTAAGCAATGCGAGAGAAAAATACAATTTTCCTCGCAGTGTTCACGGTAGAGCTTATAGACTGAATTTAATTAAAAATCACATTTTTATGATGTATTTTTATAATTAACACTTTGTATTGTTGTAATAAGTTTGACTTTTGTTTTGACAGAAATGAATTGATTCAGCAAGTGATTGTTTTCATGGTTTTTAATTTTTATTTATTTCATCTATGAATTTACTACATTTTTGCGTATGACTGTAATTTATCAGATTTATCTGTAGATGTTCAAGTTGTCCCAGTACAGTTGTAATTTTGGAAATTCAAAATGGTCATAAAATTGAAAATCAACAAACAATCACTCTTTCCCAAATGCAATAGTCATCGAAAACATAAAATAAAAAATGTAATTTTCAACTGTTCAACAAAAAAAAATCAAAATGTTAAAATTTACACCTCGCCTTTTGTAAACAGTTTGCCAGAACAACATAAGCTTCTACCTGAATTATTGATGTATTTTTCTTCTCACTGCTATCACCAAATTTACCTATAAAACTGTTTAAAGCAAAAAAAAAGAAGATATTAATCAAAAACAACCAACAAACAAAAATACCTATCACAAGTTTAATTACTACCGCTGCCTCTGCTGTTGCATTTGCATAAATTTCAAAAAAGTGCATTAAAGAGAAATTGGACAAACAACAAAATCACTAGTACAGTTTGCAAAGATGCGCAAAAGTTCATAAATTTTCTTGTACTTTAAAACCAGGTCCGTATGGAGTTGAAGTAAGAGATGTCAAACCAGAAATCGGTTCCGCTGCCAAGCGTCCACTTTGAGGACCCATTTTCGGCTTCTTGCCAGCACGTATTTCGTTCAAAATTCTAGACACATCATCGCAGGTTAGATCTTCATAATAATCGTCATTTATCTACAATTATTGACAAGAAGTGTCAAACACGGCAAAATGCATCATCATCATCATCATCACAGTCGACTAAACTAACTTGCATCATCGGTGCATTTGCACAAGCGCCCAAACATTCCACTTCAGAAACGGTGAACATGAAATCGTCGCTACTTTCACCAACAGTATCGTTACCTTCAAAAAATCAGCTACAATATCCTGAACTTCACTTTCGTTCATACCTAAACATTCTTTCTTGGCATGCTTCAAAATTTGATCAGCACCGCGAAGCATGCACGGTGTTGTAGTGCAAACTTGTACGTGATATTTGCCCACTTTTTGTCGATTGTACATAGTGTAAAATGTTGCCACTTCGTATATTCGCATTTTCGGCACACCTACAGATGATGTGGATTTTTGTTTTCACTTTCAATAACAATAACAATCAGTTTTTATCTTATATATATGCAGATGAAAATTTTTTTTTTTACCAATCACATCAGCAACTTTGTTCAACGCCGAAATGGGCAGCCAACCGTGTTGACGTTGTGCCAAATCCAACACAGGCAAGATTGCCGATGACTTGTAACCGACCGGATATATCGCTTTGATCGCTTCTATGCGTTTCATGTTCTCTTCGCTGAATTCAAATGGTACGTCTGCATTGTTGTCCGGTGTGTCACGGTGGACAAACAGTTGGTCATGACTTCTGCGAACAGCTGCCCACTGCAAACGTCCTACCAAAGACCGACAAAACACCAGCGTCGATAGCATCTGTTTAAAATTCAAAAATAAATAAATAAATAAACAAACACGAGCAACATCAATGTTGTTATTGCAGCGATTAAAATACGCATTTCAATATGACAATACAACAATTTTTCAAACGTTTTCTTTTTTGTATGCTGAAATGATGTGTATTTATTTATTTATTTATTTATTTATATAACAAATGCTATTATAAATAACTACTACTAATTGTTCTTCTTTAAAAGTGAGAATTAAAATGGTAAACAATGAATTCAAGTGGAAACGTTTTGTTCTTTGAGAGTATTTGCAGTATGCGTTGAACATGACTGCTGTTGTTGAGCTTTCATGGCCAACAATTGGCGTTCGACAAATTCCTCTTCTTCGCTGTCAAAATCGCTGTCGTCCCAAGGTTCTTCTTCATCGTCTTCATCATCATCATCTTCTTCTTCTGCTGCTGCTGCTGGTGCTGGTGCTGAAATCTGCCGAGACATTTCCGTTTTCTTCTCATCACAAGTTGAAGATTCGACGATCGAAGTTGCTTGAACAGGAACGTCAGCTTTCGTCCCGGTTGCAGAAGATGTAGTAGGTGCTGGCGGTGCTGATTCCGTCGGACAAGCCGTATACGGTTCGGTCGACTTGGCCCCACTGGCAACAGCAACACCATTGAACCAAGCCGGATTCACACACACTGGATACGTAAAGTGTGGAAGACCAGGCGCCGCAGGCTGCGGCACACTGAACTGACAACCAGCTTGCATAACACTGGTCCATACTGAACTGTTGAAAGGTGCTGGATAAAATTGAAGATACGGATAATACGGATTCCAAGTTGCTGCACAAGCACCAGCACCAGCACCTGGAACTGTGGCACCTTCGGCCGGTAAAGATTGGCTGAAACAAATTTTCAAATTTCAATTTTCAGCTCACAAAAATTCGTTTTGCTTAAATAAAACAATTGATCAATTACAGTGAAGAGGTGGAGAAAGGCATCCCTGGTGCGGACAATACCCTCAACGGAGTGGGAAGGAGACAACTTCTCAACGAAGATGGTGTGCGAGAAAGTGAAGACGACGGTGCTTCATGTTTGCGCAAATAGCGCATATCACTGCGCTTGCGAAATCGTTCTATGAATTCTCGTTTGCTTCGATGACGCGTCAACAATTCCGAATCACTCTGAGTTCCAACATCTGCAAATTCGACTTGCGAACACATCAAAAAACGAAAAATCAAAAAATGAAACAAAAGCAAATTACCAACGGCAGATGCAGATGCAGAATTCAACGGAGTCGTTCGAGCATATCTGGTCGTGATATCATCATCCATAGCACTTTGCAACGAATGCAACTCACATTCATCTTTACAATCATTATTTATATTCCCTTTTCGATTGCCGTGCATCTTCGATCGATTTCGAATCATTCCAATTTTATCTCTGAACAACCTGAAATGTTAAAATTGCTGAAAGATGCTGCAATTTCATCAACAATTATTGCATTACTGAAGCCAAGCTTCTCTGTCCAACTCATAACGGGACTGGAGCCACAAAAATGCGCAATCAATAAGTCCTGGGAACAGAAATTGCACCAAAAATCCAACTTTTACCAGTGCAATGTTCAATGTATGCATCAATTTACAATGAATCGAAGGATAAGGATGATCCAACTGACATCTAAACAAATGCAACTTATGTCATTAATTAATACATAAAAATAATTTATGTACAGATGGATAACTTACAAAAAGAAATCAACAAGAGCAGTGTTTCGTTTATAAAACATGCTCATGTCATAGATGTGCAATCCCAAATCAGTAACGTAAAGTAATAAATTGGTTGCAAAAAGTATTCCTAAAATAAAAAATAAAAAAACACTTCATATCTGTATTCATTAAATAATAAAGCACATAAAATGAATACATCAATAATTTATTTTATAAACACAATTTTTTTTATAATTCATCAGTAAAGTATTACTGAAAAGTAGGTTTCTTCTCAGCAATAAATGCACGGCATTGAATATTACAAATGAAGATTTATTTTTAAAATGATTAACTGATTCTATACATAAAATGAAAATTTTCAATTTTTAAATTGTCACATCATAAAAATAAATATTACTGTAAACTTTCTCAGTCTTATTTTTTCCATTGATCTAAGTTATGCTTCTAAAAGGCACTGCTTGTAAAAAGAAAAGCAGAATTAAATATACTTTAAAAAAATAATTATTACAATTTTACAACTACAAAATAGTTGAATATATAATTAATTAAAAGAATTTTTTAATTATTAAAACTGAGAGTGCTTAAGCAATGGAAACAAACAGTCATGATCATAAATAATTCTGTAAATTTATTACACCATATTTGAAAAAAAGAATACTTACCCAATTTAGCAGTAGAAAAGCCATACCATAATCTGCGTTGGGAAGCAACTGTATTCGCAGCTCGTGAAATGTGATGACGTCGAGCAACAGCTGTACAATTCAACGTTAACTAATTGAACAAAAAGTACAATTCACTCACAACTACTTACTAATTATGAAAAATGTGGTTGTCATAATCAACGCTATGCCAGTTGGCAAATAAACAAGATAAAAATTATTCATAGGATCATCCACTCCAAAATAGCACATGCCATTGATACCGTCAGGACCGTACTAAAGTTAAAATAAAAAACTTTTAAAATAAGTTCAACGTAGAAACAATAATTTGTTGTATGTTCAATCAATTAATTCTTTGTAGAATTCAGTAGAAGAATTCAACTTACAGACATGGAAGAGATGACTGTAATAACTAGCAAAAGGCATGGACCCCAGAGAGCAAAGTGAACATTATTGATAAGCTTATCGTAAACCAAATGGCTGAAATCGGATGATGAAGGCAAGGTTTCGGCTAGTTGAAAAGCAAAAAATACAGTTAACCATCCGCTGGATGCCAGCGTGGATAAATAAAGACAAACAAATTGTAAAGTGCAAATACTGCTTCTAAAATGTCTAAAACCAAGAGAAATCTGTCAAGAAGGAGAAGAGGAAAAACAAACGACTAAGTGAACATTGAATAACTTACTTTTGATCTTTCGATCGCAAACTACCGTCGCTGTTGCAAGATACAAGATATTTAAATTTAAATCGAAACGCAACAACCAAAGCAATAACTGCATGACAGAATACTTTCCATGCCAAAGGATAAAAAACTTTTGGAATTCGTCGAACTCCAGTAACGGTAGCAATCTGCAACATAACAACAATAATATTTTATATTTGCGTTTCAGTTTTGGAAGTTTTTTCAAAAATGTAAAAGTGTACGCAATTTCAAGAAGCAGTTCAAAAAAATTACAAATAAAAAAAAACACTCACTAATGTTAATATTAGAAAAGTACAAATTATAGGAGTCAGGAAAAGAACAACAGAGTCAAGTTCTTCATGTTCTTGAGGTTTCAACCAGTGGCTTGTGCAGTTGAAAGCACAGTTAGGAAAGTGAAGTTGATCTCTATGCTCTGAATAAACCAACGGAATAAGACAGCTAGCTCGGTTTGTCGAAGTGTTTTCGTGTCGAAACAACGGTTGCAAACTTTGCTATAAAAAAACAAAAAACATGCAAACAACTATGATGCAATTCTTTTTTTTTAATGACGTGAGCTTAATTTTCCAATTGCCTTTAGCTCACCTTGCATTCTCTGCTGTACAATTTTGAATCCTGACAATTGCTGAGAATCTTAGGCCAACGGCCGTGTTTTATAAGAAACTGACACTGATCCCGTGTTTCAATGCACAACGATTCTGAAATAAGGCGCACTCTGGAATTTTTACAAGGAGCCATCATGGCTGAGCAAAGCATTTCTTTCAGATAAGGCCAACAATGAGACAAGCGATAAAAATTTTCATAACCCGAAATATCTTAAATATGCAATCATTAGTCGATTCAGTGGCAAGCAATAGAAAAACGTTCGGAACAAACAAAAAACAAACTATCATTACTCGCATTTGTACTGACATTGAGTGGGTAAACTTCCTTGGTTGCAAGGGTTTCACCAAAACATTTCAACTCTTTATCATGAGTTAAACATTTTTCTGTTGTAGATCTCCAGCACAATGGATCATTCAACCAATTGTTGGTGAAGAAAAACCTCTGCCCACCGCCTTTATACTGCTGCACAATGTCAACAGGAAACAAACGTTTTTGCAAATGACTGGGATCATGTGTTAAATTTTTATTTAAAACAACAGAAATACCATTCAAAAGGAATAAAAATAAAAAACAATAATCATACAACATGGCTAAAATTTTCAAATACAAAAAACAAAATATTACCATAACTACAGTAAGACAATTGGTAAGTAAGGTTGCATGCGCATGGACGATGCGATTGATGCCGGTTGCTGAATGGAAAAAAATCAACAAAATCAAATTTTTAATGTGAAGAATTCTTAATGAAAAAAAAGTTGTTCTACATGTTAGCGTTTTTAAAACGTTTATTTGCTCGTAGATGAGAACAGTCATTGTACGATGAAATCCATGGTTGATGTGAAAATTTGCTGAACAAGCATTTACTTTTTGTTTACGATTCTATAGCTTCTTTTTCAATTTTTCAACAAAAATTCGCGCCATTAATTGGTTTGTTATAGTTTTTATTTTCTTGTAGAAAAAAATATTATCAAAAAGTTTCAAATAAAATCAGACACAAAATCAATGCGCAGAAAATATTGAACTGTATGTGGCGCTTGCTGTTTTGACGATAATAAGTGCAAGAAAAGCAGCCCAGGTCTCGACGATAACAAGATTTGGTTAAGCAGTGGCTGACTGTAGCTTATAAATGAGAGTCAAGTTTAACTTTGATAAGTAGATTAAACTTTTTTTTTCAAATTAAACATTTATATTTGCTGATTGATGTTTGCGCACATTTATGATAAATAATAAATAATTCGCTCGTTCTGAAATGATCAAAATCCACATTTTACCAATAATTATTAAGTACTCTTCAAGTGGTAATGAAAAATAAAAAAAATCCAAAGATTGATGAATAACATTATTATGTTTTCAAACAAGAAAGCAAGTAAAAAGTTTTTTTTTTTTCAAAATTTAACCATATTTAAACTGATACATGAAAAACGGCTAGCGCTTTCAAAGAAACAAATTTGCCTGTGAAAAATTCTTGTAAAATGATCTTCATCAATTCGGCTCATTTCAATTTTATTACTGAACGGCCATTCATGATGTAGTTTATAGCTTTTTGTGAAATTAAAGTAACACAATAAATGAATTCTCCTAAAACATTTCAATATTTAAATGCTACTGCTGATCAACAGCAGCACTGCGACGTTTGTTCAATGAAGAATGTTCAGTTGACCAATAGCTGTGTGTCTTTTTTGAGTAAAAAATTGTCACAAAAAAAAAGAAATAAAACAGAAATCAAGCTCAATTATTGTATAAAAAAAAGAAAGAAGAACAGTTGAAGGACAGATTCGTTGAATGACTGACCTCAACGGTAAGTAAGCAAAGTGTGTTAACTGAAAATGACCTTGTGTCTAGCACATTGGGGTAAATATGTTTCTGAACAGCCCAGATATATCATCGCACTGCTGCTGACCTTTAGTTCAGACCATCCAAAATTTGCACACAAACAATAAATAAGTAACAAACTGTAGTTCACAAAAAAATAAATAACAACAGTAATAATAAAACAACATAAAAACAGATAGAAAAAAGTGGTGAAAAGAAAAATCAAAGTAATAAAGCTAATAATAATGATAATAATACTGCCTGTGTGGAAAGCTCATCACTTGCTTGCTGTAATGCTTCATACATTATTGCGCAATTAATCTGTTGTAGCTTTTGTTTTTCACTTGCATTTCAAAAAATGGTAAACAAGGGATGAGAGGCATTCACAAACAACCGCAACATCCCCCTCACAAATGAAAACAAAGTAATACAGCATTTGAAACGAATAGCAAGGAAAAAAAAGCATCATCAATTACCTCAATAATACAGTTTGCTTATCAAACAATTAATTGCGAAATAATAATGCAAACACAAAACAGCTTTATCAATTCTGCTCAAATTGGATCAGTTGCATATTTCAATTCTGCTAGCTGAAATTTGAGAATAACCAAATTAAATTAAATTTCAAAAAAAATCCTAATATACATACCGCCTCGCGTAACAGAGATGTGGATTTTTCCTGCTCTTCCATGTTTTCTTCGTTGAAATAGCACCAAAGTTCGTGACTGACCCGAGGTATAAGTTCTTTGATTGCTTTCAATTTTGCCATAGCTACAATACAGACAAGAAAGCAAAATCAAAAACACACATCAAGTGCAGTGAGAAAAGTTGCATGAATTACATTCAATAGCATCAGTTTCTTCATTTTGCACAGTGTGTGAAAATTTGAGCATCGGCTGACCAAAATATGAATACAATTTCAAAATGCGTGGTTTGTAAGTACGCTTTTTGGATGTTTCAGACGAGGAACCTTCTTCGGCATGTTCCGCGTTGACGTGTCGTTCAAGAAGTTTCACAGTGGCAAACTGAGTTTTACAGTTCGACACTGGACAGTGGAATGGTTTGGGTCCGCAGTGCCAATATTCGACGTGCGGAAGTAGCCAGTCAACGCTTCGTCCAAGACGATGCTTGGAAATGCAACCTTTCCACAAGCAGCACGCAGTGCTGGGATTTTTGCTCGCCTCAATCACGTGACGTTCCAAATGTTCCCGCATGTATTCATCTGGTCCAAGTTGGGGGGACTGGCAATTTTCCCAAAGACATATCCGTGGTTCAACTGTACATCGGTAACAGTTCTCTTCCTTTGGTTTGATGTTGTTAGACTGAGGAGTGTTGTTGTTGTTGTTGTTGTTGTCGTCGGTGATTTCGAAAGACAGCTGAGCAGATCCAAGTGATGATAATGAAGTTCTCCTGGAGGCGCAATAATTTTCATTGTAAAATTTCGAAACGTTGGTCGTCGACTGGCGCCGTTTCGACGTTTCAGCAGACGCGCCAGTTACGAAACCAGAATCATCAGATTGCATGGACTGTATCCATTCATCAACTTTGTTCTCAATTTGCATTAATTTGGTATTTCTGCGTCGTGGTCGTAAAACAGGCATAATTTCACAATACAATTCTAAATAACACAAAGCACCGCTATTAATTGCATCTTACACAACTTGTTAATGTTGCACTACAATGAATGATAATAGAAGTATTTTGGATGCTGAATTAATTGCCAACAGTGATTTGAGAACAGCTTTTAAAAGAATGAAAATTAAAATTGAAAAATTGAACTAAACACATTCAAAAACATTCAAATATAAAACAGAGCTAGCAAGTGAAACGAGAGTGAAATGAATTTTCCCAGCTGCTCTTAAAAACATAAATAAATAAATAAATAAAATAAACGGACAAAAGTGAACAACAAATTAAGCTAAAGCTAGTTATAGTTAATGAGAGAATTGATAGCCGCTTCCAAATGTGTTGCCGTTGAATGAACTTGCTTATTAAAAACTTTGTCCCGTCGTCGTCTCCTTTTAATTCAAGTTGAATCCCAACCATCTGCGCAGCTGTCTAAATATGCGAGAAGCTTTATTTTAAATTTTTCATTCCGGACACACTAACATCAGCTATATAATGGCAAAAGAACTGAAGTGGAAAAAGTTCAAACCGATGGAAGTGGAGGAAATGGCAAAAAAATAAAAAACTACAACAACGATCAACACCCATCTGGATATTAGTGACATACTTTGCCAGCTGTGAATTGATTGTGAGTAAAAATGCTGCAGCTGATATGCTGCTACTGCTGCTGACCAGCAGACGGACAGACGGACGGACGGACGGCTAGACAACAAAGAATTGTTGGCAAATGCAAAATGCAGGCCGTTCGTTCACTCTCAAAAGAGAATGCTTTTTATCGATCGCCCCCGCTATAACGCCCGTCCCATTCATGCATTCATTCATCCATGCACTGCAAACAACCTGTGTCTGTGTGTGCGCTTGCTTGCAAGGCCAGCAGCATTTTTGCAAGCATGCAGCACTACTGACCAAGCATCATAATTTCAACACAGCTGACCGTTGGAAAGAAAAGAATAGCCTCTCCTCCAATGTTTGCTTTGTCATTCAATATCGAAACGAAACATATGAAAAAACAAAATTATATACATAAATGAATATATTTTCTACTTCTTCTTCTTCTTCTTCAATTAATTATCTCGACTAATGTTATGCAAAATGCATAAATCTCACGAAATAAAAGAGAACAAACTTTTGCAAGAAGATCATTTCTGATTGGCGATGCTGAAACGTCCGTCAGCTGTGTATAAAAAGCGATGAACATGAAATTATTTATGCAGAAGTAAAATTTCACATCATTGACTAAGACGACCCTGATATCAGTGTTCAAGATGAAGAAAAAAACAACAACAAATCTGCACAAATATCATTGAAATTTTCTTTTTTTTAAATTAAATTAAATTAAATCACAAGATAAAATAATGAAATGATAATTTCAAAAATGCAAAAACAAAACTGTATAACCTTTTGGCAAAGAATATAAAAAGAAAATATTATTATTAAGAATATAGAAATTTTGTGCAATTTTGATTTGCAGACCAACCGTTGCAAGGTGACAGCAAAAAAACTGGGCCATCATCACTGAGTGCAGACAAAACTCGAACAACAATGAATAAAAATCTCTTCACTACACTATGACCACCAGCAAGCAGCTCACGTACCTTACAAGCTACAGTGACAGTAAGCATAATAAAAACTAAGCAAAGACTAAAACAACACTATCGACTGTTACAAAAAAGCAAACGATCACTGAAGAAAAGTATTGAAACAAAAAAAATTTTTTTTTAATATCTATTTCTTGAAAGTTTTTTTTTTCAAATTTTACACTTATCCAAAAAAGTGCAATTTCATTAATCTTGTCACTGTCGATTTGTCGGTATTCAAAATTTACACATGCTTCACCAACGGCTTTACTTACATTTTCATAGCAGCGCTTCTTTCACACACAGTGCACACTTGTTAACAAATGTACAAACTAATTTCACTTTAAGCGGAAAAATTACTCCACTGTAGACAATTAATTTGTATTTTATTTCATCAGCTTCTAAATTTCACCGCATAAACTGTAAGTTATAATTTTAAACATTACAAAAAAATAAAACAATTATGACTTGTATGCAAAAAACACAAATGTGCAAAACGTGCGCAGAATTACCGTAAAATATAAAAATTGTCAAGTACAAATTATCTTGGACAAACGAGCTGCGCCAATTGAACGTGCGTCAATTCGAAAATCGTTTAAAAACAAAACACTAATAATGCAAAATGAAGCAGCTGATTAAAAAACAAAAAATTCACAATTGATGAATTGTGCTCAACTTCACAAATATTTATTCATTTATCATACACAATTGTAGGGCAAACAGATGACAATTTAATGCAAATAATTTTCAAAAATGAAGAATATTTGAAAAACAGAAAAACTAACACATTGACGTAGCATTTATATAACAATTATAATACAAATAATATTTTTAAGCAAAATTATTATTATTGACAAGTAATAAAAAAACAACGTCTCCCTCCCCCATATATAATGAACAAAACATAATAGCATTTTGCAAGCAAAACGATTACCTCTCTCTAAGCCAAACCGGAAATGTTAACGTGAAATTTTTGAAAAAAAGACAAACAAATAAATAAATAAACTTTTTTTTAATTGGCATTATAATCTGAAAACTTTTAACTTTAACTCCAAAGCGATATGATAACTCGTTTGACCAGAACAATAGCAATAAATTTACAGGATAATAGAGAATCGAATCGAATCAAATAAAAAAAAAATCAAGGTATTTAAAAATTAACAGCAAACATTTTCGCCAACAACCATGAATGTGATTCTGAATTGTTCACTTAAATAAAAATAAAAGTACTCATTATCATTTTTCAACTACCACAGTATTAAACTTGTACTAGCAATCAGAGGTGCTTCTTGTCATTGTGAAATTTTCAAATAAATAAACTGCATAGGTGTAAATGCAAATACATAAATGCATTTAACATACGAGAACACCGATAGAGTTTGACCAAAGAGCATAAAACAAATCTTAATAAATATTAAAACCACAAAAGAGAGGCTCCTTTCTTACGATGATCTATCATGAAAGCACAACAAAATAAATCTGATGTTAAATATTAAATGAATTTTTCATGAGTATCATTATGCACAGAGTGTGTAATAAAATTAGCAACAAAAATAAAGTTAAAAACAGAAAATACAATTGCAGTACAAACACTGATGACACAACATTTTGAAAGCGAGCAATGAAACTTGCAAATCATTTAAATCGCATAAAAATCAAACTAAAAAAGAAAAACCCATTGTTGATATAAAAGAAAATTTCAGTTAAAAACATTTCATTTCATGATTATTCACCTAAATAAAACACGCGATACTAAAAGAATACTGTGCAAAGTATATATGCATGATATGCTTAAATTTGAATTTAATAAATATATTTTCAAATCGTCAGATTATGTAGCAAATCTGTATTTCAACTTCTATCCCTCCTCAAACAACACATTCATTCATTGCTATATATTCATACATTCTACATTTTCAGGAAATTTCTTTTCCCAAACTTATTACAGTAAGAAACAATGCTTCTAAAAAAATCTACTATAATTGAAAATTTTCATTTTCATCAGCTAAATTAAACTGACTTATAAGCTGAATAAAAAATATCTTTTTATTTCTCCTACTACAAATAATAAATAAACATATTTATTTAGTAATGTTTTTGTTTTCAATAGGAAAATATATTTATAATATTCATTTGGTGTAATATTTTTTAGCTTCTTTTGAAAGTGTATTCTCTAGATTTGCATACAGTTACTAAATACAGTGCTCTCATCTGAATGCATTCAAACTGAATTCTCTTCTGCACAACAACATTAACATTACATCCTGCATCCTCAATATTACACTACAATACATTTTCACCATTTCCGTTAAGAAATCTCAGCAGTAAATCTGAATAGATTTTCTCTATAAATATACAAGCAAATAAACAAATAAATAAAGGTATAAATATAAATGCAAATTTTTATATATGGTGATGATACAAAAATAATTATTCAAAAGACATTTTTTCCTCCATTCAGTCAATCGTGCTAAATCAACGCAATTGCAAGCATGCATGCCTAATTGCTAAATCATCTAGAAATTCCTTCAATCAACCCAACTGCACAAGATACAATTTTCCACCTTATCCATCCGCCCACTACCAATTATTCACATAAAATGGTAATATTTCTCTAAATTTTAGCTCGTGTGCATTTTTCTATGAATATTACACACGTGATGAAATCAAACATTGTGATTGAATGATTGAATCACAATCATCGAAATATAGAGAATAGCAAGCAAAACGACTCCACCGCTATCAATCTATGTCAATGCATGCAATCGACTAGTGATATAGTAGCTGGAAAAGTCTAGTATAAAGTTTGAAAAAAAAGCAGATGAATAAATAATAAAGTATTACATTCACGTGTTAAAAATACTTTAATGCAGTCGTTTTTGCCGTTCACAAAAAAATGGATTACAAAATGAACAAAAAAATGAATGTACAATTTTCTGAAAAATATAAATCAATTTAAAATTTAAAGAATTAAAAGAAAAAAGCCACAGCAAATAACATTAAAGCAATGTTGATTCACAATGCCAGCTGAACAACCAACACACGCGTGAATAAATTAATAATAAATTGTATATAATATTTTTATTTTGAATAGGAATAATTTGTTGTTCAGTTGTCCTCTGTGTTCCATCAAAGATTGTGTACAATGGCAAATTTTTTTCACATTGCTTTTGTGTTATTATGCAGAAACGTTATGCAGGACAACAACGTGCATTTTTTATTAATGTGAAGTAATTGTTTAAAATTTAAGTCATATTTAAAAAATAATTTAAAATTTTCAATAATGTAACATGAAATTGGAGGAAAATATTAGACGGATTGATCGTTGGCAATAATTGATCGCTTGTCGGCAAGTATGCAAGTCAACAGGTGACCATGGGGGGAAGCAGAAAATAGCGGGATGTCTAAAGCCAACGCTAGATCCAACGTTTGGTCACCCAGCGGTTGGCCGGATACACCGCCTACAGTGGAAAAATGACGAGGTTGAGCGATTTTGTTCGGCTGTTTCCGGCCATTAGCTCAAAGTCAGGGAGGATGATTGATCGCGAAACGCACTCCCACTAAACAGCGAGCGCAAAGCTTTGGCTCTCTAACTGAGGCCAGCTGAAAATTTTAAGCTAGAAGACTAACAGCTAACAGCTAACAGCTAGCTAGCTAGCTGGCTGGCTGGCTGGCTTGCTGGCTGGCTGGCTGATCGGCCAGACGCAGACAACCACCAGCTAGCTATTCAATGAGTCGGCACAAGTCAACCAATCAAACAGTCCGTCAAATAACCAATAACAAATTAACCAATAAAATATAACCAACCAACCAACCACAAATACGCAACGCATCATGTCAACGACGACACCGCCTCACTCGTTGCTGCTTTCGTTTGTCTCTCTTCTTCTTCTCTCTCTTTCTCTCCCTTTCTCTCTCTTTCTTTCTCTTTCTCTTTCTCTCTCTCCCTTTTTCACTCTCTCTCTCTCTCTCTCTCTCTCTTTCTCCTTCTCTCATTCTAGCTAGCATCTTTTCACTTTCATGTGCAAATTCTCTCTTTCTCTCTATTTATCTGAATGAGTGAGTTATGCGTGTTCATTGGTGTACGTTTGTTTGTTTGTTTGTTTATTTGTTTATTTGTCCTTGTGATTTTAAATTTTAACTTTATTCTTTGTATTTTTGTAAATATTTCCTTGTACGGATATAGTTTTTCTTACACTCTGATGCGCGCGAGTTTCCTTATTTAAGAAGAGAACTAAGAGTTTAATAATTTTAACGCATATCTATAATAATAGAAGAAAAAAAGTCATATGTTAATTCATATTAACTACTGACACTGTATAGATAGATCATCAGCTTGAGTGATTCTTATTATAGTGAAAGAGAAAAGAAAAGAAAACTTTCATTTCAAGTGAGATGCAGCAGATTGACTGATTAGAAAATAAGCATGTGTACCGAATAGAAAGTTTCATCATGCAAAAAACCAACAAAAAAGAATGAATAATTAATTGATGGTACTAACAATATTTGATTGATCATAATTATAATATTATATAAAGTTATAGTAGTAGCAGTAGTGATGGTTAGTGTTAAAAAGAAAAATGAATAATAAATAGCTCCTGTCAAAGGCAACATCAAAGTTAAAGTTATAGTATAGTATGGAGAAAGTGAGAGGAAACTTTCTTACGCAACAAAGCCACTGCCTGAGAAAGGATTGAAGCGAAAAACGAGGAATTTATTCAATGTCTTTTTATTCCGCGTCCTTTTCGTCAACACGCGTTTCGCTAATTATTATATCACAGGTAGTCCTTGTCAAATAATATCATCAATTATCAATTTTATCATGGCTCTTGTTACGTATTGTGGATTTTTATCTTTTGCTATTTCGTCATTTCTAATTATAATGTATAATTATATTGCTGTGAAGATATATGTATATGTATATGTATATATATATATTGTTTTTGCATTCAGGAAATATAAAATCAAGAAAGCAAAAAAAGAGCGGAAGCAGAAGAAAACAAAGAAAAATTCAACTCAACTGCAGCAGTTTCGCATTACAGACAGACTTTACAAATATGCAGCGTAAATTAGCTGCTTGGCTGTCGTGTTTGTGAAATTTCCCGTAAAAATCGCTTTGATCATCATCATCAATGGTGTTTGTCGCTTGGAGTTCACCCCAACAACGGCAACAGTGCTGCAATATTGTCACTGTTGTTGTTGCCATGCACACAACAAAATACTAGAAGCATCTCTTTCTTGTTGGTGTAAAGTAATTTGTTCGTGTTTCAAAGACGCATCCACAGCAGTGTAGCATCAGCAGTAAAGGCAACAGCAGCAAGAACAACAACAACAACAACAACAACAACAGGTGTTGGCACCGTTGCTGCTGTTTGAAAGCACAAATTGCAAACAAACGGATGCTGAGCCCCAAAGCAAGAGAAAAAAAATAACGAGAAAAAGAAAAAGAAGGTGCCACAAAGAAATATATCTATATAATTACGGATATATATATATAGATATATTTGGAAAAATACATTGGAAATATTAATCGCCGCGCTGTGGATGGGCGAGTGGAATGTGCAATCGCACATTCGATTCTCGGTAATATCCCGCCACCGACGACAATTCGCGTTGGCGAGTATGCAGTGGTCAAATAATGCCCATCTCTGTTGTTCATCATCATCATCATCATCATCATCATCATCCTGCGTATTATTGCTCGTCGACCGTCACCAGATCACAGCAGATAAAGAAATCTCAATTCAAGTGGTCCGCTGCTGCCCTGTTTAGCCTATATAAAGCCCTATTCATCATCGACTGCAACAAAACACCAAACTGCTACCGATCATCGGCTAACGTGAATTCATCCACTTGCCTATTGCCAACATCCCGTCCCGTGTTTCTGTTGCTGGTCTTTTGCTCAGTGACAGTGATGAGCCGTGCTCAAGCTGACACTATGCATTTACAAGAGCATCAAGCATCCTTTCCTCCTCCTCCTCCTTCTTCTTCTTCTTCATTCACATTCTCCTCATCACCATTGTCATTGCACAGTGGAATAGCTGACAATCCATTGTTATCCTTCTCATCAACAATGGTTAGCAGCACTCAGCAGTGTAAATTGTTCGACCGGCGACGAGTGGTCGAACTGTGCTCAGTGGGACCGAGGTTGCGTTTGCAACAGTTGCGCCATTTGCATTGGAATGGTGCCGCTGACCTCTGTTCGTCAGACCAACAGGCCGACGTGCCTCTTTATCAACTGTTTCAGCTGAACGTGTTCAACGAAAAAGACATCACCGACATGCTGAATCAAAGTACCCGTCTGGCCCATCTATCCGATGACACCCTCGACTGCCTGCTTGCACAAGCCAATTCCAACGGATGTCGGCTTTGCTATGATCGGCTCTTTGGCCGTTTTAGGCTTGTCGATCGTGTTTTTGGACGCTTTACAGATTTGCTTCAGGTTAGCCTGAACTGCCAGCCGACAAATCAGGATCAGTTTTCACCGGTGACCACATGCAAAGATTGTCAAGTAAGATGAACATATTTTAATTTTTATCCAAATGCGCATTTTTTAAAATTTTCGTTCTTATTCTCATGTTGTCGTTGACGTTGCTGCTGCTTCTCCTTTTTCATTTATTACTGGCTTACTATTGTTTTCTTTTGTTAACTTTTTTCCTTTTCTCTTATTAATTATTGTTGGGGAAATTATTCACACTGAAAATATGCCGTATTGTCGTAATGTATGGTCAGTTGTGCGCGCTATTAGCTGCTACTAGGAACCAAGAACGGCCAAGGAGTTTGCAGCTTCCGACGTGAAAGCAACGCGAAAATTGGCTGCGTAATTGATATCGATCGACCGTGTCCATAGGAGGGGCACTTTTGTGTTGATCGTTAAGCTTGGTGGGCGCTACTACTGCTACTACTACTACTACTACTACTGTTGTTGGAGTTTGTCAAAAGCAGATGACGATTTTCTAGTTTTAAATGCACACTAGCAAACCATGCATGCAAAAATACCATGCCTGAACATTGCTGAACAAAACAATTTCCAATTTTTCCAACAAATTCATACAATCTGTATGAATATGATTCACCTGCTACAATGAGATTTACAATAAGAATACACTTCTTTCTTTCAAGAATACAAATTTAAAAAATCCTATAATTCAACATTGGCAAAGTTGAACGCAAGCAGAAGAAAAACAACTTGAAATTTCATTTCCGCTTCAATCAAGACGACAGTTTGTGTTGTTTTCAATCGATCGGTGAGGTGCATCACAATCAAGCAAGCAGAATGAACAGAATCCCCCTTTTCTTTCTAATTATCAATTCTTTCACGAATATTTCTTGCTTGCTCATGCTACCATTGGAGCGGATGCTAGTTATCCATTGCCTACGTACATCATTTGCGCAATGCAAAATGCAACAAAGCTTATATGCATTATCGTATAATTCATCAAATTTACGTTCGATTACTTGTAATGTAAAACAAACAACAACACATTCTCTTCTGCATAATTCTAACGTTGTATAAGAACCGTGCTTCCACACAATTTTTGAACTCTCACAGTGATTATAATAAGACTAAGAAGAAAAAAGCAACTGCTTGTTGTTGACAACCTTGAGATGCAAGCAAGGGTTTGGTCACGCGTTCCGCTTGAACAGCTTTGTCACTGTTGAACTCGCAAATCATGCCGACCGCTTTCACTTTCGTTTCAGCGTTAATCAGACTCTTGATCGGCAACTTCCTGAACATTGATTCTTTGTGTGTTTATGTCTATGTGTATATTACTCTTTCTTAGTGCTGAAAGTTAAAAAAAAAGCACAAATGCCGTAGTTTACTTAGTTCTACTCCTTATCCAATTTTTCAGCATTCATTCCTCTCCTGCGCACACATTTCTCGTTTATTCTCACCCTTCTAACTCTAGTTATGCACACTAGCGTAATAATAATAATAATAATAATAAACATAGTATATTCATGATGTGATGATGTTCACAAATGATAATTTTCACTTTCATCATGTGAAATTAAAATAAGATACAACTGTCATCATTGAGATAATCAACCACCATCGTTCCCTTTGGCTTAAATTAAATGCTGTTTCGACCTGTCCGTAGCAGGGTCGACGGTGAGAGTGTATGAGAAAGCGACCGACCAAAAATATCGATCTGACAAGTGTGTTTGTTTGCATGTATGTGTGTGTGTGTGTGTTGTCTATGTGCGTTTGCCGATAAATCTAAATTTCGCGTGGCTCTCAAATGTGCGTGCATGTGACAACTGCCGGGTCGATGATGCTAGCTAGCTCAGCTCGTTCCAACCGGACGGCCAGTTGGATTCCCAAAGCAGACGTTACCATTTTATTGGCTTTCCAAGCTGTTCCTTTTTCCTCTCCGCGACACACTGAACAAAAACTAACCTACCAATCAACATGTAATACAGTAGGACATTTGGTCGTTTTCCGTGTACTTGAAAGAATACATAAAGAATTTTTTTTCCTGTATACGTATCGCCCGTTGGTTGAAAAGAAAAATGTCTTTATCGATTGTTTTTATTTTTGTCTCTTAATCGACAAGCTGTGAACAATTTTGTCCGTAAATTTTTCCAATCAAATCATCAAAATCACGTTTGTTGTTCTTCTTAAGAGTTCTTGTAAAGCAGTTGAAAGTAAATTACCAGAAAGGATAAGCTTACGATTATTCTTTCAAAATGTATCTCACAAAAAGGAGTGCAATTTTTCAAATATTTTCATAGAGAAATAGAGAAAGTTTTTGAATTCTCCTCCGCTCTTTAAAAGAGCACACTTTGCTTCCATCAATTTGCTTAATAGTGACTATTCACCAAGAAGCAATAACGATAACGACTCAAATTGCTCAAATTGCCTACACGTATGTTCAACTCAACTGAAGCGCAGCTTCTCCATTTTATTTTTCTATCTGTCAAACTATCAATCTGTCTATCTAACTATGCATCCATCTATCAATCTATCTCTCTATCTGTTTATCTATACGTATATATATATATATAAAGAATATATAAAGACTAGCATTTAACCAAAAGCTACAGGTAGTTTTCAGCGGTTTTATGAATCATTTTCACTTTAAAAAATACATCTAAAAATGGAATAGTGATAATGATGTTGTAAAACAATAGTGAATATTAGGAATAGTTTGTCTTTCTACCAGTGAAATAAATTAGAAAACGTATCGCATCAATTTTCAAATGAAATGACATTTAAAATCTGTTGATGCCTAATAGTGGAACACATGTCGATGAAAGAAAATGCTGAAAACGTTGACACCTGTTAAGTTTATGATATTCAACGCAAATCATTACACATGAAGCACAATTTCAGCATTCATGTATGCAGAACAATGACTGGATAATGAGGGGTAGAGAGAGAGAGGGGGAGAGAATAAGAGAGAGGAAAATTCTGATTAATTTTTAAATACACATCAGCTATGACAAGTGAAAAATTTTTCAACCGTACAACCGGCTAGCCTCTCATTATTTACTTAAAATCGAATTTCTGCTCGATATTGCTCATCTATATAAATACATATATATATATGTGTGTGTGTGTGTGTGTGTCTAACATGGCTTTTTTTCAAGAATGCTATAAGAAAATTTTATAATAGTTCTCAGCGATTAGCGTAGATATTATTAGATTAGTCAATTGATAACCAAGTCGGACTTTGTTCTTTCCATGATTTCATATTCAACTTCTATTCATATAAAAATTATTCTCCAAGAAATTGAAGCTCCAATTGGACAAGCTCACTATAGATGGAGTATTTTTGAAGCGAATAAAAGAGAATCAAACAATTATCTTTGATTACTTTCATAAGAAGTTGGAATGCAAAATAGAAAGAAGACAGAGAGGGAGGGGGAGGGAAACAGAAAGAAAACCACTGCAACAATAAAAATTAAATGAAGTCAAAAAATGAATCGTGTTTAGTGAAATAATTAATTTTTCACAACAAAGTTGCAAAGATAAGATTTCCCTTTTCTTATTCTTCCCTTTTCAACTTCCACTATGTTGAAGATGATGATGAATGGTCGTCTTTGAAGGAAAAATAATCAACCTTATGATGAATAAAAATGAAATGAAGGGAAAATTTTGCAAATTTTGTCGCGGGTCAAGAGCCTATCGATCTTGCCAGGCGCGTTGCAGTTTGCTCGTCTCCGGTGGTTAAGAGTGGCAGAGAAGCAATTTTCGCGCCTGCTTACGGTCCGCTGTCTGAAAATTGCACCAAGCCGGACCGCAATCGGTCCTTGGAGCCGCTTGCAAGCCATTTCGATAAAGAGAAAATCATCAACTCCACTAATCGGTCAGTTTTATCCAACGACCCTGGAGCCTGGTGGATCCGTTCCGCCGGGGCAGACCGTCGCATCGATCGCCAATACCACAAGCAAGCGCCAGCGGCGGCCGGACGCCGGCGCCACAACAAAGCAGGCCTGGATAAATTTGTACAAGTGGTGAGGATCGATTTTCGATTGCCGTTCGCCTCAACTCAACTCATTCTTGCAACGGCAAAGAATCTTCACTTGATTTGATTAACCGTCTTTCTCATCTTTGAATTAACTTACGCTTTGTGGCCGCTTAGCCTTGACGTCGGCTCTGATGGCGCGACCGCCGGCGTAGACATTCTTCTTCTTCTACATCAACTCCTCCTCTCTTCCCATTTCTGTTTTCCAACAGCTTCTGTTGGCAACCTTTCTCTACCAACGTTTCTCCACTAATATTACCTTATTCTTCATTATCGCTTCTTCAACTATTTTTCAATTTATTCTATTCAACACGACGTGAAATTCATTCATTCCCTTTTTCATCACATTGCAAAAATGAAACAAACAACACACATATGAATAAACAATTATTAGCATAATTTCAATGGATAGGTATTTTCCAGTGAGTGTTGTTGTCTCGTTGACAGCTTTCCAATCGTCATCTTCCACGACGTGTACTATATAGCAGATTGGATAAGTTAGCAAATAGTTCAGCAAATAAGGCATTTTTTCATTGGAACTTGTAATTGCAAATACTCCGCTGTGAAAATGGTATGAAAATAACAAAAACAACACCAAACAATTCAACATTTAAATTCAATTCATAAAAATGTATATATTATTTGGATAAATCAAATGCTGATTGATAAATTGAACTTGTCAACGTCAGTGTCATCATAATTAGCACTGCCAAGTTTTCATGAAATTGTCACTAGCAGGTTGAATATTTTTCTTTTGAATCTCATCAAATTTCAAATATAACGCGTCTGTTGAAGCACTTTAAAAAATAACACGACTATTGATCCTACTGATAGCCTGATCTAGCATAGCACGTCATTTTCACTGTCATCTGTTTGCGTATTGAATCAGTTGATAAAATTTTTCATTGCATCAAATTCGTAAACAAGAGGTATCTCTCTTCCTGGAGTTTCTAATGTGCCTAACTTTGACAAGATGAGAAAGTTTCCACAATTACAGTTCAGTTGTGCAAAAACGTCTCAGATAGATTAAATCTGCTGATGAAGAGCATCAAAATAATCTACTGCCGCTGATGCTGCTGGTTCCATGCCAAAATGTTCAGCCACGGGAGACGAATTGATTTTTCCACTAATTCAGCAAGCAAGCGTGCAAGCACAACGAATGCATCGCAAATTTGGCCAAACATAGCTAGCAGCTAATCGGTGATCTAGCTACTGCTGATCATGAGACATGCACAAGTATTTTATAAAGGAAAATTATATTATACTGCAGTAAAGTTCTCTTCTATCTTCTCTCCTTCTCTCCCATCCCCACCTGACATAAAACATTTTCATCTTGACGATAATTGCAAAAATATTATTTATGCGATATTGAAAAACAAAATATTTTTTGAATATTGGACAAAAAATATCTACATCAATTTTCTTTGCGGCATTTGTCAATAGAATTATAATTTTTTTTAAAAAAAACCTGAGTTGTCTTTTTTCCCCTTTATTATTATTGTTAGATATATTGCCTTGTCATAGAAGAAGCACGCTTTTCCAATCTGTCAAGTAATAAAGATTTCCTTTCACGAAAACATTGAATAGTTATCAATTATCATATAAAGGTCAATGTAAGAAAATAATATCCAGTAAAACAATCATTTGTTGTTGAATTCAATTTAGTTTTTCCTCTAAAATTCTAAAATTAAAAAAGCTAAAAAAGGATAATTTGATGGAAAACTAAATTCTGAAAACTACTAGCTCGTCCAAACTATATTCGTCCAATTTATTTAGTGTCTGCATGAAGCTAATTCAATAAATTAGCTGAAATAGTACTCCTCTTCTTTGTTTATTTTTTTTTTAAATTTATTTCCAACTTCCAAATATTTCTTTTACAAATACACAAAAACATGTATATATATATATATATTGAATTTCTTGTTATTTCCATTATTCTTTATGTATAAGCATAATATATCATCGTTTCAGTTAAATTTATTATTGTACTGTTGGCTGTGCTATCTCTGCCTTTTTCTGTTGGCAAAAGATTGATTAAAAGATTGGTTTTTTCTTCATCTTCCCAAATGAAATTGAATTGTGATAGTTAGTTAGTTAATTTTTGTTTGGCTGATGAATAATTTCAACTGAGAATAACAAACAAAACAAATATATAAAAAAGATTCTTCTTTCGTCACAGTCTGTTCACAACATCTGTATTTGATATCAGTCCTTTGTATTTTGTTTAAATCAGCGTCAAATCGATCGTTACCGACGCAACCACACTTTCCAACTTTATCCAATATTAGTTGTAGTAGTCAGACTAAATTGAATGAGTTTCGATTGTTCGACGCTTGTTGTTACCCCTCCGTGCACTTTTAAAGCTATATTTCATCTAATCGAAATGTAAAAGCACCAAAAGATTCACTCCTGGTCAGTACCGAGACGACCGATCCAGCTTCAACTAAATGCTAAAGGCTTTGACAGCAATTTCCCCCGTTCACTCCGGGCAGTCTTGCTTCAACTCTTCATCACAACTTTCCATTTACCCAAACACGGAAGCTTGGTATTCAAAATCTATTCAATCTATCTTCATTCACACAATGCCTACCCTGAAACACTAATTTCTCACCGCTTCGTCAACAAATCCTAACCTCTTTTAGCAATTTTAATATCATTTTGCACTCAGCATCTATGGAAAATCGTTAATATCTATTTTCAGAAGCAAATAATCTTCTCATTAACTTCCAATCAAACAATGAAATTTATGAATATTACATTATTATTACAATAAAATTCATACTTTAAATTTCAATTATATGAGAGGTAGTAATTGTTGCTGTTTTGCTCTTCTCAATCATCAAACAAACCAACAAACAACAATGCACAGCACACACACACACACACAACAAAATTACGTACACCCATACAAGCTATATACATTTAAAAATCATATTCAATTTCAGATATGGTACAAGCGGTGGCTACTGGTGACCTTTTCAGGTATTTGGCGGAGGCCACCTTGTCCACTCTGGTGCCATTTAGTAGAATTAGCTTGCCCGCACATGTCAGTCAGACGCCGGTCTGATTATGCAGGGTTGCCTTCGTTTCGGTGCACCGGTAAGCATTCATGCATGTCAGTCAAGTACAATATTTGCCTTGTTAGTGTATCATTTCACTCATACTTATCACATATTTTTAATTCATCTGCTGAAGTTATGACAATTGACATGTTAAATGTTCGACAAAAAGCTATTTTAATGCTGATATTTTGCAGAATTACAAACAATTGAATTCTTAAAATTAGCCAACTGTACATTAGACTGTTCCTTCACATTTTCACACAATATAAGTCATTGCACGGATAGTTTTTCTCATGCCTTAGTCTAATTTTAGAATTAATTGATTCGTCAATATGTGAGAGTTTTAAAGCAACACAGGAAACATCATAATCTGAAAACGATAAGAAGCGAACATGTGCCGTTAATTCTTTTTGTTCCACATCATCTCAAACCATCCTAATTGAACTAATTTTGGTTAATAAATAAAATTGAAACTTAAAATAAACAAATCTAATTAAAATAAAGAAGCAGTGCAAAATATCAGCATTTTGAAAAATATTTGAAGGAGAAAATCTGCACAGCTATGCACCCTATCCTCTCTAATGTCTAAGGATTGAAATTACACAAAAAAATCATCTGTAAATAGTCAAGATATACAGATCTCATTTTCATACTGTATATTAAAACAATAATAGAAGCTGATCAAATTGCATGTATGAAACTAAAACTCAATGACTGAAACTTAATGACTCTTCATTAGAACAGATAGTAGTCGTGTCACATTTTCAGATTTTCGGTTATTGATTTGGAAAGATGAACGTCAAAAGAGACTAATGAACAGAAAATAAATCGCGAGCTGTGTTAAGAAATCAGAATCAAATTCCAATTACTTTACCTGCTCATCATTTAAGAAATACTGTATATAAATAATGAGCTTCAGTGAAAAATTTACAACCAATTATTGACCTGATCTTAGGCATTGCTTGTCCTGATCTAACTAAGCGCATTTCATCAGCAGTAAGCAAGCATGATGAAAACAAAAGAAATTAAGTGATAATATTTCCCAATTCAAGTCTGCGTTAAAATTTGCAATTGTTTCTCATTCCACAAGACTGGATACAGAAAATTGTTATCTATTGTTTCAGTGTTAATCATCACGTTGCGGAATATCAGCTCACAATATAAATAGTAAATAGTCAAGATCACTTACCACTAAATAAAATAAGTTGTTGGATGAGCTTCTATGACGCAGTATGACGCCCTTAGACGATTTCACCAAGGTAGTAGGTTAATACAGCAAGCAGTTCCAGTTACGCCTATCACCAGGTGATCACGTTTGACGTTCAAGTTGTGTAAATGAGTCAAACGATGCCTTTAATCTAAAAAACAAAAATAAATAAACACAAACTATAAAAACTGTTTAAACTTCAAACTATCAAAGTGCACAAAATAGCCGACTTAGTCTGAAAGCAAATTTTTTCATTCGCTTGTAGCATTATTTCATCTCAAAATGTATGAATTATTTTCGATTTGATTTATATAAATACAAAGAAGCCAACAAAATATACTCTCTCACAACTACAAGGCTCAAATATACTTTTCTAAACAATATGTAACGGGTTGCTGGTTAATAAAATTGTATCATTTTTCCCACTAAAATACTAATTCAGTAAAATATTCAATTAGTAAAAATGTGCTAATCATCACTCCCATTCTCGAAAGTTGAAACAGTGCAATATTATTTAGCGAAATAACTGTTAGAATTCCAAGAAATTCATGATTTTCTTATGATGATATGAAATGATAGTTTTGGTTTAATTTCAAAAACGGTAGCAAAACTTCGATACGCTGCATAAATGGTATATAATTATTATCTCAAAATACTAGTAAAATGCCAAGAAAAAACTGGTATACAGAAGATAAGAGTATGTAATGAATCAATAAAGCAGGGTAAAATAAGATGAATTTTTCCTTCTGCCAAAGGGCACTTCAACTTTGTCTAGCATTATGCAAAATTGATTAATGCTAAGCTTTTCAGCGTGCCATTATCAAAAACGCTAGATGACCATTTCTGAGAATCAATTTAAAAAGTCACTTTACACAACCCATCAGTCTGATGTATGAAATCTACTTTCAGAAATAAAAAAAATGAAGAAATAAATTTCTAAAGCCTTTTTCATTTCATTGCAAAACCACACACTGTCATCACCGTATAGATAGAATACTAGAATTTTTATCAATAATAATTTCAACCAGAATACCGTTTTTAAAATAGTTATATTGAAAAGATTTTCAATTAATAAACTTAAAGATGAAACAACATAAATAAAAACTCATTACTCGATAAATAAACTTGAAAATCATTTTAAAACAGTAAGTTCGGAGCATGATAGTTCAACAAAACTTGAATGAAAATTTAAAAAAATAAAAAATAAGCACGTACATTGAAAGTATATATGAAAGTTTCATTGATAGACAATTTCATAAATTTTCTGAATTTCCAAAAAAAAACTATAAATAAATAACCAGCCACTACCATCTAAATGTGCCTAATACATGGCCGAAAAATTGTTTTCAGTTAGTTTGAATTTCAATTAAAAAATAACCAAACGTATACTAAATGGTGAACACGACAAGTATTAATAATCACATTTCACTTTTGTACTTCAGTTAAGTCAAATATATAATTGATACAACATTGAAATAATTCACAGGCTGAATTTCAATCTCATATACTGATAAAAGGTTAAATTTATAGTCGTCACATTAATTATTAGTATTAAATATCTTCGAATCTCAATCCAATGAAGTCATTGTGGATCGATGTAGAAATAAATCTCAATCTCTGATTCTCACCAAGGTTTTTCAAGTGAAAAAAAATTATATTAATATATGAGCTAGGTGCTGTAAATTTATCAGCAAATAAGATAGTGATTTTGTGCACAATGTTCAAATGAGGCGCTTTCGGATTTTGAATGCATTTTGTAAAGATTATGATGTCAAGAAGAATTTCGCTTTAAATTCTAGATCCCATCTCAGCGGCAAAATTAGACGATGAATCAAATTCAGACTGTATTAATCCGTGCGATGTGATCGCCGATTGGCCGGGCATTCCTTCGTCGTCTTTTTGCAACAATCGCAAAACACTGCATCCCATGACATTACTTTCAAGAGAACAGTCGGCTGGCAAAGAGACGGCGCCATCTTCGGGTGTGAGAAACAAAAGCAATTTGCTGACAATGTTGATAGCCATTCTCTGCGCTCACGTGCTCAAAGAGGCGATGGCACAGCGCCTATTGACGACGCCCACTGATGAAATACACTTGATTGGAGTCGGCTGATCAGGTTCAAGCTAGCAAATTTATTTTTGAAGATCCATGCAGAAAAACGAAATGTTAACAAAAAAAGGAAGAATAATAAATATAAAAATTTGAAAAGCCCCGTGGTCCGTTGTCTCGTTGCAAAGATCGAGCTATTGCATGCAGATTTCACTTTGAAATTTGTCAGATGTCTCTGGTTCACTTTATTCACATTTTTAAAACGATTGTTACTTTTTCAAAAGCTGAAAAACTGCCACATTTTCGAACAACTGATTGTTCGCCCAGTATTGTTCCAGTGCAGTCGACGCACTAACAGGCAGATTGCTGGAAATTCGCTTTTCTTCTTTGTATTATTCAAAACGAAAAAAACTAATAATAATAAGAAGAAGAAGAAGAGGAAGAAGCATGTCGACAAATGTGCGACAATGTTCACGTCGACTGCAGTTCGAAAGTCAATTTTCTTTTTATTGTTTTGTTCGTAGCTATTTGCTCTTTTTTACATTTGAACGATTAAATTGAGAGAAAAAAAAACAAATTTGCGAACAGTTCAACAATTACAGTATTCTCATCAAAAAGCGCGTTAAATATAAATGAAATTAAATGTAAAGCTAACCTGAAGTGATAGTTTTCGCTATTCGACGGTACAATGAATAATGAACAATGACGTTTAATACGAATGTAAAAGATCACAACAACGAACAAACTCAACAGAGCAGCGAAAAATTGAATTTGAACTACAAAAAGTAATATAATCATGTACAATCTTTTGTACATTACTGTAATTCTGGTTGAACATTTTACTTCTATTAAATTGGTTAAATAATTTTTATTTTCAACATATTTTACATATAAAAAATAATATACGTTTTTCTTTATTATACTTTTTAAGAATTAAGATTTATAAAAGCATTTTCAGCACTGCTTTTTTTTTTATCTTCATGTAACAATTGAATTTTGCAAATAATTGAAATTATCAAAGCATTTCATTAGTTATGTCACATTTAATTAAATTTTTATTAATTAAAATAAAGTTATTTGAAAAGTTTGAATATTGGATAATAAAGTTTGATAAACAATGTTATAATGTAAAAATGAGAAAACACAAATTGAAACGATGCGTTTGATATATTTTATTGTAGATCAATCTTCGTCTAGCATTATTTGATAAATAAAATTGGTAAACGCGGCTACCTGAGAATAGACGCCCGGATAACGCGGCATTGCACAATGAAAACCCCAAGAAACAATACCTTGCAAAATCCATCTTTTGTTATCTTCAGAACAAACCAAAGGACCTCCGGAATCGCCCTGAACAAAAATCACATAATTGTTGAACTATTCATAAGCAGTTTTCTTTTGCAAAAATCGACTATGCATTTACTTGACAAGAATCTCTTCCGCCTTCCAAGTATCCGGCGCAGATTTCTTCCGATGTAATTGATTTATTGTAATACCGTTCAGCGTTGCAAATTTCACGTTTTATAATGGGCAGCACTGCCTGATGCAAAACACCAGCACGTCCAGTTCCTAAAAAAAAGAAATTAACAAAGCAAACATGCTGTGTCGAAGAGAATTAAATCAAAATCAATTTACCTAACGTTTTCCCCCATCCAACTGCTACACATGGTGTTTCTGGCAAAAGTTTTTCATTACCATCCGGCAGACACGCGACATTTATATTATTTACAAAAGGAGTCGGTACGTCTTGTTCCAGCTTCAGCAGAGCAATATCATGCAACACTGGATTGAAACTATGCTCAGGAATGTAGTAAATGTTTGAAAGGTTCATTATCATGCCAGTATTGCTTGCCAAGTCATGAGCACCGAGTCGTACAACAAGATCTTCTGGATTTGCACTAAAGCAAACAACAATAATTACAGTATCAAAATGTAATTAATATTCAAACCCAATGACACAATGCTTTGCTGTCAATAACCATCTTGTAGATATTAATGTCGCTCCGCAGTAATGCTTATTTGAAAACTTTGTCTGAAGACTAGCAATCCAAGGCCAACTTCCCGGTCTCGCCTGAGTACCGTTCACAATGCGCAAATATGCCACTTTTCGCTTATTTTCTATTGCTGGCGGTACATTCTGCACACCACATTGTGCTTTAGCTGCAACAATATCACACATTTTCACGAACTATTTGAAAATAAAAACTTTAAGATAAAAATTTTTTGTTTTTTGAAAAATTAAGTGAACGTATTTTACAATAAAGTTACAATATTTGATTGATATGTTTCACAGTAGAGAACATTATTACATCTGAAATAAATTAATTGAAATATATCATGATATATTTAGTTAGTTTAAAATTTTCAAAAAAAAAACTTAATTAATTAATTGATGCTCAAGTTCAATTTTGGTATAATGCAATGATAAAATCAAAATTTTTAAGTAAATCATGCAATGCAATTAAAGTTATATTGAAGAAATTTAAAAGCTTTAAAAAAATTGTAAATTACTCACTCCAACAGAGTGATAACTTTTCATCGTTGGCATCTTCACAATCCACTCGTCCGTCGCATAACTGTGATTTTTCGATACACTTTCCACCATTTGGACATTTGATCTGATTTTCACCGCAAAAATCTGCCCAAATAGTCCAGTTGAATAAATACAAAGTTGTGTAAATGTTGACTTACGTTCATTATTGATCAAACTGATTTCAATGGAAATTGCTTCACCTTCAGTGTTGAACGATTCAACAAATTCAACGTTCAAAACTTTTCCATCAAACTGTTCAACATGAGTTGATGCAGTGCGACCGGAAATTTGACGCTGTATACCATTTTCATTTTCAATTTTAATAAATTGACCAACAGGCAAAGTATTGAAGAGTGGAAATCGCACTTGGAAGAAGCAATTATTGTTGTACAAGTGATTATAAATTGTCCAATTGCAATGCAACTGTGGTGGAAATTTATCCGGCCAATTTGGTGTTCTCAGTGTGACTGAAGATGAAAGATTTTTCAGATGGAACGTATCCGTGCAGTGTGAATTGTCGAAAATTGGTTCCACTTGTGCACAGCTAAGTCTGAGAGAAAAAGCATGCGGTCGTTGACCGTAAACGTTGCTATACCAAAGTGTAAAATTGAACGGCACTTCTTCGCCAATTATTAAATCCACAAATGGTACCGGCTTGCAGCTACTGACGAGATACATGTTGGAACGGGTCTTCAAGCGAAATACATCTACACAGTAATGTGACAATTCTGAAGAAAAAGAAAAAGTGAACAAACTATCCACGTGAAGTTGTACTATTTTAGATTTGGAATGAACATTCCAAGTACAGTTGGGGCTTGTCATGGTTTGAAAATAATTTGGTGACATGATCTGCACCACTTGTCCAAGTTCTAATTCAATATTTCCTCCACAACTGCTATAAATGGTATTCAACAAAAATTGCTTTCCAGAAATGATGCTTGCTGATAAAAATATTGACACTGCTGAAAGTGGGAAATTTTAATTAAAGAAAAAACAACATGAAAATTATTACAATAATTAATTTACTGAAAAGCATTGTCGTTGTTCGTTGATGATTTCAGCGCGTTGTTCAACTGCTTTGCCAAAATTTGATTGTACCGTATAAGAAATTTATTACCTTTTTATATGTTGTTTACTTTGGTAAATCTTGGCACACTAAATTGATAAGCAAATCAGGACACAAATGATAGCAAACAAAACAATCAATGATGATTCATCTGCAAAAGTACAAAAGTATAAAAATTAAAATTTTAAATGTGAAAATGGAAATATAATATTTTTAGAAAAAAAAAGATAAAAATCTTATTGTTCAAAATTGTTTATTGTTTTATGAAAATGAGCATCTTGAAGTTGTGGATCAACCAACCAATCGACGAAGTGCATTTCAAAAAAAAAAAAAATTGAAAATTGAAAAACAAAATTATGAACAACTATCAGAAAAAAGTATGAACATCTCGCATAATGGTTCTGCTAGATCGTTGAGCACGTGATCAATAAAAGGCTCTACTTCCGGTGTGACAGACCAGCCAACGCACGAGGAAAGTTGCTCGTTGAATTTGCTAAATTTCAAAGCACCACAAGCAAGCTGACTCAACGACATTCGATTAAAATGGACACTTTCTTGGCAAGGGCTCTCAATGCTGCAAAAATGAAAAAAAAGACAAAATATCCATAATAATTGCCACAAAATATAGTTATTTATAATAATAATAAAGACAATTTACCCGGAAAAACATTCATATTTCATTTTGCATATAGATTGTTGAATTTTTTGCCGTTCTTCTTCGTCACTTTTTTCCAACTTTTCAATACAGTCAACCGCCGCTTGACGTTGCTCTTCCGTGCACAAAGATTCATCTTCCAACACTGTATTGATATGAATAATTTCGGATCTAAAATTTGAAAAAAAAAAATTTTTAATTCAAATTTTCCATTTCTACAACAAGCAAATTGATTGAAATCAACAATTTTACACTCGTGCATTTGTTATTGGATTACGGTCAGTGAGTTGAATCTTTTTTACAGTATCATAGTCCAAACCGATAATGCCCATATTTTTGGTCACGTAATCCAAAGCTGCGCTGACCATTTGGTGACCAGTTTCAATGAAACAATTTAACACACGCGTAAAATTCTCCGCATCCGGACCTGATATGCTCACCAAATGTGTATTGATTGACAAATCAGGCTCTTTACATCCAGAGCTGAAGTGCAGTTGTAGATAAATTGAAATTATCATCATTATCGTTATGTTCACATGTGAAATTTCACCTTGTTAAACAGTTCAACGCTTTTTCTGTATTGTTGTCCGTTTTGGTCAAGCTGACCAATAGTGGATCCAATTCGGCTAAATAGCAACGAAAATACGAAGCTGTAGAATTGTGACAATTGTCATTGTTGGATAATAAATTCTGAGAAGAAGAAATAATTTCAAATGTGAAAAAAAAGAAATACACAAAGTAGAATTTCAACCGTTGCAACATTTCACAAAAAAATAGCACTGGATGGATGAAAATTGCTCAACAACAAATACTGTGCATATTTTTTTGCCAATCGCAATTGAATCTCAATTTGACCTGAATAAAAAGATGCAAAAGGAAATTTTGAAATTTCAAATCTACTGGGAATAGCGTGGTGAACTAAAAATAAAAAATAAAATATATCTCCTACTTCCGTTGTAATATCAAATTCATTTTTCCTTTTTTATTCAAAAAATGTGACCTTCATAAAATAGTCAATGTACAATTTGTCAAGGTAAAAAATTCACACAAAAAAAGATTATACCTTCCGTAGAATAATTACTGTAACTTTTACAAAATTACAGTTTACAAAAGAGTGAAAAATTGTTTTCAAATTTTCAAAAAGCATTTGAATAATTTGTTGAATAGCTTTTAAAAAATGTCAATTATTCACAATCAATCGGCTTTTATTATGCTTATTTGACGCTGCTTGTTTTCAAGCTTCATTGTCAAATCATTATTGTTCGCACATTGAAGTTCTAATGGATAGATGCAATAAAATTAGCCACCAATGTTGAGCAAATAAAAAGTGTCATCAAAAAAACCCAAATATTCATTCATTTGAAGCATTATTGTTCAATCAAGCATTGCCATTAACATTGATTTGATGAAAAAATTGGAATATTTTTTTCTTATTTTCAAGCACTGATGCGTGATCAATTAGCTGAAAATGAGATAATGGTGGTGTTTAAGTTTGAATATTGGGTTGCAAAGAAGAGATTATTATTATTATTATTATTGCTTTTTGTTGTTTCATTAATTTGTTCTGTTTTTTTGTTATCCTATCAAATACGAAAAGCGGTGTTTGCTCTGTTTCGATTTCATCGATCAAAGCCGCCTATATAACAGAAGTCACCGGCTCAGTGTTTCAAATAAGAACTGATCAATTAAAGTCAATTCATTGCTAACATTCCTACTGCTTGAAGGAGCGGCAGTATTTAAAAATTTGAAGAATTTTCATTTCAATTGCCACACTAATATATTTCGTAACTAATGTTCACACACACACACATACACATAGAGCAAGAGAAAATTGGGTAGGAGGTATAAAATGAGAGTGATTGAAGAAGAAATAGTAGAAGCAAAAGTAGTACTAGTAATAGTAGAATAATAATAAGAAGAAGAAGAAGAAGAGTGCCGCATAATCATTAGCTATAATCTGTCATTAATCTTTGTCCTTGAAACCCAATTGAACAAATCCTATCATACGGACAAATAAAAATGATTGCTTTTTTCTTTCTCCACATTTTCCAATTCTTGCTCACTGCCTCTTATCGACAACAATTCACAAGCAACAGTTCCTCTTCATTAAAGCTTAAATATTATTCAAATTCAAATTCTCCTCTTCTTCCAATGGCAAACATTTCACATGGTATATTTTTATATTTAATCTTTTCTAAACATCATTATGTTCAATTTAAACCAAACTCAACAATTTCAAATATGAATTTTATCAAACTTCTTCTCAAGCCGTATTGAAATATTTGAAATGCTCAAAATACATTCCCCGCCAACGCTTGACATATCAGTGATACCGTTTATATAATCGATTTCGAAATCTTTGATTTGAATTTATTTCAATATTGAAATTTTGTAAAAAGTTTCAATTATTTGTTCCTTTTATTATTATTTTCAACAGTTGCTGAACGTGTGGGGGAGTTTGTCGTTTTCGAAAAATTTCCCCTCAACAATATGCAAATCATCATTTATCACAAAGTAGTGTTTGTTTTCTTCTTCGAGCAAAATTATTTGCGTCGTGTTTGTAATTTTGAACAGCACATGTTGCATTCTTTCATTTTTGCTGACAATCGTCATTCAATCAACAAATTTGCAGATTTACATAGCTGATATTCATTCATATTTCAAATATGTGAATTTAGAACATCTTTACCATAGTTGAACAAAACCATCATATATATATACATATATATATATATTGGTGAATAGAATTATATGCATAGTGATGACGTCGTATAACAACGGATTAAAAATTAAACGGCATTAAAAAAGTGGGGAAAAAAAAGTAGGCTTGCCAATCAAAAAAGCTTCTGATTATGTGAAAAATGAAATAATAATAAAAAAAAATAGCTCAACTCGATAGAAGCTGAAAAAAAAGTCAATTTGAAAAGAATGCAATTAGTTTTTGTTTTTTGTATATTGATTTAAATTTAAATTTTCTTGAACCCAAAATTGCATATACATGCAAAGCCACACCCGAATTTGTAGAAAGAGACGTGTGTAAAATTTATGAAAGCAATTGAATAACTTGTTGAACAATAATGAACACGGCGGCAAAGAAAAATAAAAAGAGGTGGAGGAGGCGATATGAAGAAACAAACTGACGTTTTGATTTCATTGTGGCAAAAGTGATAACGCGCCTGCCGGCGACTAATAAACTAATTCTTACGTTTGGCGCATCCAACATCACCACTCACTACTGATAATAAATAATCATCATCATCATCATCATCATCATCATTTCAGCATTCAGCTTCCCCCAATCGTGCAATTTTTGCTTTTTGCTTTTCAACTATGCAATCAAGTGATTGTGTAAAGCAAATGCTCGATTGAGTTTTATAATTGCATGCGTATTATTATTATTATTATTCAATAATAATAATAATTAATTTTGTTTATTTATTTGTTAAACGTGTGAAATGCTGCTACCAAAACGATTCAGCATTACATCTACGCATCAGTTTTAGTTTAGCTTTGGAAAATGAGTCCAGGAAAAGAGGGGGAAATCGATCCGTGGCCGCTTGCCAGCCAGGCGTATTTCAAACAAAACAGCTTCTTCAGTCCATTCCAATCAACTGAATCGTTCCTTTTGCACGCCACAAATTAGATAGAAGTAACCCAAAGACAATATGCATGTCTGCCTCCTTTTCTCTCTTTATATATATATATATGTCTGTGTGTGTCTCTGCACGCTTTATTCTATGATAAATCGCTTATTGAAAATATTTTCAATACGAGCCAACCTGCTCATCATACAAGCCATTCTTGTTGTTGAATACAGTTGATTGACTACAAGCATATTTCAGGAGGTTCTATGCGCTTCGATGGAACCACCGGTCTACGTATCTCCTTGGTAATTTTGTTCAGAATGTTGTGCTTGAATGTCAGTACCGCGGCGCCAATCAGAGAATCCATGACTTGGACGTCGAAATCGTATCCAGATCTGACAAGTAAAAATAGCCAATGCGGCGAGCACATTCCCAGACATACGTTCCTATGCGATCCGGATCATTTGCTCACCAAGGAGGACGGTAAGTTTGACATTTGGCACATGTATTGGTTAATAACAATAACAAAATTTTTCCAACAAATCAATTCAACAAATTATCACCATTAAAGCAAAATATAAGATTGTCACATTTGGACAGTGGAAAATAATTTTTCTCAGTATAAAAGGGATTTAATGAATGAAAGATGGAAATTTTCAAAGCAGAAATTAAATTATAATAAAGAAAATAAAAATAAAAAAAGTTTCCAACTTACCAACAAATGGAAAATTTGCATAATGATCAACATCGGTTGTTTGTGTTTTTCGATTGAATTTCAATGCATAGAAAGAGAGAGAGAGCGTGGAATTTTGCTTTTTCAGCGCAGAATATCAACAGGCGATTGTATGAACTTGCGGTCAGTACGCCTTGTCAATGTCAACGACGTAGCCAATGTGTGACCATTGGTCCGAATGGCAATCAACTTTACGTTGGTTTTGTTACAGCGGTCGCGATGGTTCGCAAAATAGCACTTTCATCAAACGATCCAATCGACAGGCACAATTAACAAGCACTAATAATTAATAATTAATAATTAATTAATAATTTCAGTCAAATTTCAACAGTCGCCGAACGGTTCGCTCGCGCTGTACGCAACCGATGGGCTCTTGGGGATTGTGACAATTCGGCTTTGATTTTAATCTGGGAAAGTCAAAGCATTGTAATTTTCTTTTCTTTTCTTTTCTTTTTTTTCAACCATACTAAACAATGATCACGTTGCGATTTGAATATGCAAATTTCAGCTTCACATTTCACCGGACAGAATCACGAAACTTTACGTGACAGAAAGGGAAATTGAACAAATTCAAGCGCATTTGGGCGATTTGATACGCCGACGTGCTTATCGCAAAGCGTTGGAATTGATTCTGGATACACTGAGGATGGAATACAGCGGTGCACCGGAAGAGCACGTCGACACAGGCACGTTATCATTGATTGTTTCAATAGCCGTGGCCGCCATATTAGTCATCATTATCACAGGTTAATTATATTCATAAAATTAGTAATAAGTAAATTAATTAACATTTCTTACAACAGGTTGCGTTTGTGCGTTTCGTTGTTGCGGCAATTTGCGGCCGCATCTAGATCAACATTCTCGAGAAGCTTTACAAAGCCAGCAACAATCACAACAACAACAACAACAACAACAACAACAACAACAGCCAACTGAATCGCTCAAGCGACATTTGCAAGCAAGAGGATTTGCTTTCAACCAGTCGCCAATTATGAACAGGTCTCCAAAACCGTTGCAAGCCGTCGACGGTCGCTTTCTGCCATCGGCCAGGGCAAGTCCAAATTTTGTCACCAAATTTTACCCACCAATGGATCACAGCATTGTCTGAAGCAGCTTTGGAAATTTCACAAAATTATGTTGTTGTTGTTGTTGTTGTTGTTGCTATTGCTATTGCTGCATCTTCTCATCTTTCCATTCGGCTAACCAAACGACCGAAAAAAAATTTTTCCATGCACGTCACTTTTTTTCTCTTCAAAAACCCATGAACATTCATTTTTTTTCTTTCCTCTTTTTTCAAACTTCAACTCTACCTGCTCATCATATTTTTTCTTCTGTAACAATTGAAAATGACGAATAAAATGACCAATCACTTTTGCGCACCAAACCACGTACTACAATCTTTGCTTCACTTTTCTCGTCTCTGAAAATAATATAAAATTAATTTTAAAACAAAACACAAAAAAGAAATCAATTTCAATTTTATTATTCATTCATTCATGTTCGACTTATTCGCGGACATCGTAATTTTGCATGGATTTGGATAATAAAAACCAATGATCAAAAGCGCCAATGTCAATTATACGATCCTGCCATTTTGTCCATTTGTCCAGCGAATTGCGAACCGAAAAAAGATCACATCCGTCCAGAGATTCTTTTTCCAACAAGACGGTGAAAAAGATGCAATTGACCGCATGAATTGCTTGCTGATTGAACAAAATGGACAATTTATCGACATGCGCTTGCGAGCGTTCGTTTCGCATCAAATCCGCAAGCTGCAACAGTTGAAGCCGACACTGCGTCACCGTTGACAAAAAATCTTGGTATGTCGGATTGCATGCATAAGCTGTGTAGAAAAAGCACAAACTTATACCACCGAGAACAAATTTCCAAGGCTTCTCTTCAAGTTCAACAACTACATCTCTGGCCACTGCCTTGTAATCCGTTAAAACGGCAGTGAGATAAGTTTTCAACTGTGACCAACCCAATCGAATTAGCTTTGACATTTTTCAATTTCTGTTTCAAAAAGAAAAATTAATTTTGCAAAAAACAAACGGAAAAAAATACAATGAATAGAAGATCAATTTTCAAAAATATCACAATTCTCCAATTTATCAAAGATCTATTTCACTGTCTATTTCATTTATTTGTTCAAACTTTTATAATGGATTATTCTGTTTTCAATGAACGCTTGTTTCCCCAATACAACTGGATCTGCAGACAGATGAATAAATTCATCAAAGTCGACATCATGTACTGTGCAATAATCATATTGTCGCCGGTTTCTTTAATTGAAGTAAAAATTCGAGCCAAACTACCCAAAAGCAGTAATACAAAAGTCACTGCTGACAGCTGTCCGGTACTTTTATGAATATAATTGTCCATAGCTTGAGCTGCCTAAAAATATGCAATGTTGTATGCATATATATATATATATATATATATATATATATATATATATATAGTTCATGCATAAAAACGTAATTCAAATTCACTTACTCTGGCTATAAACATTATAACAATCGTCATCATTTGCACTGAATCCAACACGTTTTCCCAAACAGAGCCATTATAAACGTGATAACAACAAAATGCATAGAAGAAAAATACTACAGTCAATGCAATGAAACGTTTATAATAATATAACACCAAAAAAATAATTATAAACGTCTGCAGAGATAGAAAAAGTGATTCGCCCCAAGCACTAAAATAAATCGATTATACCAAATTAAAAAGAATTATAACATGATTGACGACTACCTGAAATGATAATTTTTATTAATACTATAAGCTACAGCAACCGTATAGCACAGCAATTCCAAAAGTTGACTGAAAACTGACACACCTGCTCCAGATCGAGCAAAAACTATTTTCAAAATTTGAGGTACTTTCACTAAATCAATAACAAAAAAATTAAACGTAAAAATATTAAATAACATTAATGATGAATTAAATTCAAATTAATTGCTCGACTGTTGTGAACGATTCACAAAAGATAGCATAGAAAAAATAACCGCTTCTCCATATTAAATAAATTTCTTACCCAAAGAAGCCCCTGCAACAATTCCAACTCCTAAAAGTCGGCTACAAACCAGAGACACGCATTCGGCTAAATTGAATCAAAATTTGACATCAAAGTTGTTTCAAAACGGTACAACTTACAATTGAAAATGTTGAACTTCAAAATCAATTCTTCAAAGCAATCTTTTGGAAAGAGAAAAATAATTATGCTATGAAAAAATTCTACCAACATCATAAGGAATCTGAAACAAACAAGAATGTTCATTATAAATGTTTCTGAAAATTGAAACTGAAAAATGAAATAAATAAAACGCAAATTAACAAACGTTAAGAAGATTTTTTACAAATTTCAGTTTAACACACTACACATTTTAAACTTAGATGCAGATATAGATGGTCAAAGAGAACTGTTGATGAAAAGTCACAGTTAAATGCAACACTATCAAACATAATCCAGATGTGAAATAAACAATCAAGTAACATCTTACCTCTTGGAGGTTGTTCTTCTCGTTTCTTAAATCACAAAATTGTATAACAAAATTACAAATCAAAAATTATTAAATATCGCTTCACAGAATATAAAATATATTGTAAAAATAAATGTAAGTAATCAGAGACAGTAAAACGTATATATTTTTGTGCAAAATTTGGTTTAAAAATTATCAATGACAAACTGATACAATTTGTACTTACTGTAATTTTATATTCAGGTTCCACATTTCTATGTAAAATTACTGTAATGACAAATATGAGTATTGAACTCCCTTGCCAAATATACATTTTATTTCAGATCTAAAAGATGAGATATTGTTCTCCAGTAAAACTGCAAACTTATTTATAAACGATGAAAAACACTGCGAGAAACAGTTCAAAATGAGCAACTTATCAAATTTGCTATATTCAACCAACATGTTTGATTAATGTGCAGTTAAATGTTTATTAATTAAAACACTTTCTGAAAATTAAAAATTCTTACAATGGTTTTGCCGTTGTAAAAGAATCAACTTGATTCGAAAGTTTCCATTTAATAATCTAAATGCCGCATTATTTTTTTAGTATCTACTTATTATTTACTTGTTTTTACTATAAATTCAATTTTTCAATGTTATAATTTCCATGTCTTAAATATAAATATAAATTGAACAAAATTTATTTCACATAGCAGTGAATCTTTTAATAAGTGGTAAAACTTGTTCATGTTTTGCTGAAATTCAGTTTTTTCCATAATTGGAATATGTAGAATTAATGAAATTAATTTATGCATTTAACAAAACAAAGTCAAGATGTATTGTAAAGTTAAATTTTAACTTTAAAATTACTTCTTTAAATTGTAAATTACTTTAAATTTAAACTTAAACTTTTAAAGTGTAAGCATTGTTTAAAGATAGTAATGTCAGCGACATTTTATTTTGTAGCAAGGTTTTATTGCATAGTATTGGCGTCTCCTTTAAGATTGCAAACGAATTTGAAGATCTTTTCAACGAATGCAGCACTTTATGATGGACAAAGTTTTGGGAATTTTTCTTTTTACGTTTATCTTCAGTGTTTTTGAAGTCTACAGTGAAAAAAGTAAGAAATTATGAGACCAGAAATTTCATTGCTTTGATATATAATCATTGATAAATAAATAATTTTTCATTAATAATAATTTATTCGATTAATATTTTAATCAATACACAGCATTTTGCTGAATAACTTCATATTAATTGTTCAACTTATATTTTTATGTTATATTCTTTTATTCAAATTGAGTAAATTAATTTATCTGACTATAATAAATTTTAGAAAATTACTGTGAATTATTTTTGTAATGTTTTGTATTATGCTTTCAAAAATATAATTTATTTACATAAAAGGTATTTTTATTTATATTGTACTGAAAAATAACGTAAAATGTAATCATTTTATAATATAAAATGTTTTCATTGCATGTATGCAGTAAAATTATATCAGTTTTATCGATGACTTGGATTGTATAACTTGAAATTTGCAGAAATTGTGTGCCCAAGATTTAACGAAGAAGAAGCATGGCTGATGAATAGAGCGGGATTTAAAAAATGCTTGGTAGAAGTGAGAACAGATAAAGTAAAAACTGAATTTGAGCCTATCCAGAGTTTCGAAAGATACTGCCTTAACACATTTTTCTCACATTTGGAATGGCCAAGAGATATTTATTACGACACATACCATCCTCAAAGACAAAAGAATACATCGTATTATGCAGGATATAAAGCTTTGGATGTAAGCATAAATGCTGGAACAATTACAGCTATATCAGGTGGAATAGTTCGTGTGGACTATCTTCATATGAATTCTCTGGTGAGAAATGAAAGTTCAGTCGCATTTCCTGATATGGTAGCAAGTACAATGTATGATCAAGGGATACCAGAGTATCTATGTTTAGTGGGATTTACTGAACAGTCATCCAGTGATGATAGCACATATGATATTCTGGTTATTTGGGAAAGATGCACTATTCGCGAGACTGATGTATTCTATTGCGACGTGCCACCTATGAATGACAATTTTATTATCTCTAATCAATCAATCCGTTGCAAAGAAGGAAAAACAGGCAAGTATTGTAATATAGGTAAGCAATTTGCAATTGTTTGTTTGTTTTGGTATTTTCATTTTATTTAATGGTTTCCTAATTAATTAATTGATAATTTATGTATAACATAGCTTAAAAGAAATGTACAATTCAATGAACGATTTTAAACAAACTAACAAGTGAAAGAATCATTTTAGAAATGAAAATTGAAATTTTAATATTATGGGATATTTAAGGCTTTAAAATTGCTTTCAGTTTTTTTTAATTTCTGCCAGCTATTTGTTGATATTTATATTTTATTTATTAATTTAATTTTCATTATTAATTTTTGAATTCTAGAAAGAAATTCTTGTCAAGACGAAGAGGATCAAGAAGAAGGTTGCCAAAAAAATGGACTATGTTTTGTTGGAAGTGACAAAACTTATTGCAAGTGCTTTCCTGGCAAAAAAGGAAAGTTTTGTGAAGGTAACAATAATAATAATATAACTGTTTATTAATAAATTGCATAATTTTAAGAAACAGTGGATGCTTGTTCAAATGTAAACTGCAATAACCGTGGAACATGTGAAGTTAAAGACTTTATTCCAGTGTGCAACTGTACTGATGAAATGTATGAAGGAGCGTTCTGTGAACGGCGTAAGTATAGCAGATATTTATACTTAACAGAATTATAATATAAATTAATTTCAATAGTATGTAACTATTAAATAGAGAAAATAAATGATCAACAGTAAACTACTGCATGATTAATAAAGAATTAAATGCATAACTTTTAATTAAAATATCCATTTATATCTCTGCAAACATTAGGTTTTGAATAAAAAGTCATCAATCTAAAATTTAAGACAACTTAATGTTTTTTTTTGTAATTTGAGAAATAAGTGTAATTTCAAAACTTAGTATTGAATTTTTTATTTGTTTTGAATTTCAATATGTTTGACATTTAAGTGTTGATTGCATTTAAATAAATGTCATTATTGCTTTATTTCAGGTGTTTCAAATAAACCACTTTTTGAAGAAGTTAACATCATGGATTTTCAAAGTATTGTAGATTCATTCGACTGATATTTGATGCTTTCTGTATTTTAAAAATTAATTTACATAATTTCAATATTTATTGTTATTGTTCATTTATTTTATTAACTATGTTTGTTTAAAAATAAATTTTTTTTTCAAAATGATCATTTAATTCGTACACTTTTGCTGCTGCTTTCAACTTCTGAGCGCACAATTTTATGCACTGTTCGTTCAGTTATGGAACAGTAAAACTTGACAAATGTAGAAAGTGGAACAGTTTAAATTACAAATTTTCAACAGCTATATTGTTCGAAAATTATTGTTCAATGCTTACAAGATTGCAGGATTACAATTTAACTGAATTCTTTCTTTGCAGTCGTGTACTACTGCAAACTGAAATAGCGAGAAAGAAGGAAAACAAGCGACCGATTTCAAAGTGAATAAATAAATGAATAGCTAGTCGTGATAAATTAAAAGAGAACTGAATTGAATGAAAACAAACAGTTTGGCATGAAGATAGATGTGCATTTTCAGTTGATTCAGTCATTTTTGAACGAATAAGAGAACGGCGCAAAATAAAATAAAAAAAAATTCGCACGTTCTAATCTTCGAAAAGCACATGCCGTATTGTTTGATAAATTTATTGATAATTTTAAAATCAATTGCAAAATGTATTTTTTTTTCAAAAAATAATGCTTATTAACAAAGTGAATTCATAAAAACTTAAAGATTTTCAAGTGCATCAATATCAATTTTACCGTATATTTCACTTAAATGGTATGAGCATACTGTAAGTGTAGCGGTTAGTTTTTTAGTTTAGTTTAGTTTAGTTTTTTTTCTGCTGGTGTATCCGTTTGTCGAAAGATAAAACGGTGCATGCACGTGTTGCATGAAAAATGGATAAAAAAATGTTAAAGAGAGAAAAACCGTATCTTCACGAATTCGAAGCGAAAATCAAAGGTGGGCTGCTGTATTTTCATTCGAATTAATTAATGTCGCTAGCAATTTTCAGTTGTGGATTTTTTTTTATTTTCTGTTTTTTTTCTTTTGATTAGTTGATTGTAGCTGTTTGGCTTGATAGCTTGGGTTTTATTACTCATTTTCTTATTTGTGCTTTGCTTATTTTAGTGGTAATTTTTGATTAGCAAGTTGTGTAGCGTGCGAATTTTATGCGCTTGTGTTGTTTTGGAAAAATTTTCATATTTTAAGCGTTTGTGATTTAGTTGTTTTGGCCGGGTCAATTGTGCCTCTCTATTGAGAGCAACAACTGTTTCAAAGTGGTGTCTGGTTTTTGAGCGTGATCGCGAGAGCCTGTGTTCAGTTTGTATGAAAAGCAGACGCAGTATATATATATATACATATATATAGTTGTGTTCGCGTTTCTTCAGTGCACGCGCGCGCATCTTTTTTCTTACTCACTTGAGCTTGAGATAGTTTGCTGCGCTTTTTGAATTTTCACAATTCAACAATCAGATAAGTGCATGCTTCTGTTTTGTTTTGGGTGATTTATTCTTTTATTACTTTTGCCGATTAGCATGGCTCTGTGCGGTCTCACTTCCAATCGCCTTGCCTGCCTGGATCCGGATGTCAGCTATACACAAGGTAAGCTGCATTGCACGCAGGTGTTCAATTGTTTATTTCTTATTTATCCCGTTTTATACAGTTTTTACTACTATATTGCTGCATGTTCACTTTTGCTTCTTCATAGCTTTTTGAGAAATTTGCACGGGCGAAATCATTTTGATATTGGCTTTTATGTTTTCTTATCATCGTTCAGTGTTGGTTGTAATTTTTTTTTGCGGTTGTTGCTTTGTTCGAAATTTCGAAATTTTCCATCTTTTCCAATTTCATGCAGTGATAGTGAAATTTGGTGTTTTTCTTTTGTTTGTATTCTCTGTTTTTTTTAAACGTAATTTTGACATTTCAAACGATGCTTCATCAGATGAAAATTCCAACGTTAGTGTTTGTTTTTGTGTTTGAGTCATTGTGGATATTCAAGGTTAATTTCTAGCGAAGCCGTTTGGCCGGCAGCTTTTATTAGCATTATTATTCATCCCCAATCAATGTATGCTAATGTTTTTTCCTTTGTGCCAGTTGAAATGAGTTTCAACTGAAGCGTTGCTTATTTATTTTATGAATAAGCCGATATTGATTATTTTACAAAGTATTTATTAAATAGTTTCAACGATTGCCCATCATTTTGGGCTTTATTTTTTGTTCACTCTACTTCATTTGAACTTTGGGCTAGATTTGTATTTGCATTTATTCGACTTTGTGAGTTTTGCAAATACCAAAGCCAGAATAGTGTCGTTTATTATGTTGAAGAATGTGAAGAAGAGTATAATTTCTTGTTTAATGTGGTGATTGTATTGTACAATTTATTATTTTTTTTATAATAATAATAATAATACATAAAAATTGCAGGTTTTGTGTAAATGTTCTAAAAAAAGAAAGCCTTCAAATGTTTTTATTTTTTTTTGCTAAAATATATGTCAGTGTTTTGTTGAATGCTTTCTATTTCTTGAATTCTTTTTTTGGAAACATATTTATAATAATGCTACAGGGCAAAATGAAATTGAATTTTATTAAGTTTCTAAAATGTAATAATATTGCACTTTGATTGCTACTTTTGAAATGGCCACTTAGCTATAATAAAATTGGCTGTTAGAGAAGAAGAAGAAGAAGAAGAAGTTGTCGGCCGGCAAGTGTAGCTTAAAATTTGGACGATTGCAACGAAATGCCACTTAATTTTATTACTCTTCTTGAATGTGTGTGTATTTTTATTTTGGTTTTCTATTTTTAATTTTCTTTAGAAATTCGAATGCAATTTTTGGAGCAGATGAAATGCTTGGATGGCCGCACGGAAAGCCAGCTAATGCTGATGCTAGAATTGCAAGATTATTGTCGCAAACGGGCTGAGATCGAAACTGATTATTCGAAAAATTTGGACAAACTGCATCGGCAAATTGTTTCACGTCACAAAACAGAAAAACAAAAGTAAAAAAAAAAATATTTTTTTGCTTGTTTATTTATTTATTTATTTATTTATTGTTTTGAAATTTTTAGACGTGAAAATTGGACTCAGTTTTCCAGTTATAATATGTGGAAAATGTTCGTTGAAGACACAAAAATAGAGTCGCGCAATCGATCCGTTGTTGCAGATTTATTCAGCAATCATATCGCTGTCAAAATAGCTTTTCTCTCTGAACAAATGCAACGAATTACCAAGCGGGTATGTGCTTTATTTTTCATTTGCAGAATTTTATTTATTTATTTATTTATTTTTGAAACTATATTTTTCCGTGATGCGAATTAGCAAAATTATTTGCATTCTTTTATTCTCGCATAAAATTGCTTCGCTGCGGTGGTGGTGTTTCTTTTTTTAGAAAATATAAAAATTCCAATAACTTTTTCATTTTTGGCACAACCCAACAAAATGCGATGACAGTTTTGATTATCTGCACTGGTGATTCATATCATCATTTTGTCCTTGAACTATTATACAAAAGCAGACGTTTGCAAATATTATTTTTACCAAATCAGTGATGACTGATATATTTGGAAAAAGTCGAAATATACAAGCAGTTGAAGTGAGAAGAGAAAAAGAGCAACAGTAAACAATGAATTTTGCCGATTTTCAGGATCGAATTATCTATAAAGTACACAAATTGGCAAATTATCCGGAACAGTTGTATTTATAATCCGGCTTAAAAAGATATCGATTGATTAGATATTTTTTTCAGTTCTGTGCAGTTCAGTAATGCTTTAGGCCGTGTGTAAACTTTACTTTCATGAATGATGTGCACTTTCACGTTTTCATTTTTTTTATGGCATAATTTGTAATTCGTTTGGTGTATTGTTAATTTTTTTTGTCTTTTCAGTGCAAAGAAATTGGTACTCTTTGCCATGGAGAAATTTTACGTGTTCTTGGCGAATTGCACACGGTATATAATAACGAATGCTGCCGACGTGTAAGAATAATTTTTTCATTTTTCATTTTCAGGCAATGAAAACATATCAACTCTGCTATGCGGCCGGATGCAATGCTGAATTCAAATTCAGAGCAGCCGAAATGCAGAAAATTCGTTTCGAAGAATCATGGCCGAAGAAGATCGGTTGTCGCAGGCACAAACTTTTAGAAAAGACTTACGACCGAGTAAGTACAAATAAAATCAACCTCAGGATATTATATGTATATTATTAAATGAAATAAATTTTTTTTTTTGAATTATTATTTTTCAATTTTTTTTAGAAACAAGCGAAATATGTGGAATTCAAGTTGAAAGCACTCACCGCTCGCAACGAATATTTGTTGTGTGTGGATGCGGCGAATGCAGCTTTGCACAAATATTTTGCCGACGATTTGTCCGATATAATTGATGTAATTTTCATATTTTAATGAGATGAGATGAGATTTATTTTTGTAAGCTTTTATTTACTAAAAATTTTTTTTGTTGTTTTTTAATTGTTTCAGTGTATGGATATTGGATTGCAATCTTCGCTCAAGCAGATGATCAATATTTTAATTGATGCACGACAAGTGATTGTCGGCTCAGAGCTCCGGTCAGTAGATGCGTACAGACAGTGGTGTCAGAAATTGGATTCACGTGCTGACAAGCAACGCTTTTTGGAAAACAATTATTCAGTGTTTGTACTTCCAAGAAGATTTGAATTTCGTCCTCGCAACGGTGACGACGTGAAACAAGTCAGCGCACAGAAGCCAATTCAAGATGATTTGGTGCAACGTTATTGGCAGCTGCATCAACGGCTAGTACAATTGAAAACAGAAAGTGAAGAGGTAAATGGAAAAACAATGATTAATTAATTGATTGATTAATTGATTAATTAATTATTTTTAAAGTTATGGAAAACGTTGGAAACTGCCGAAAAAGCAATTGTCGATTTGCAACTGCAACCTGGCGTTAACGTTGGCGAGCACTTTTCCATTGCCAACAGCTACACGTTGAGAAGCAATTCTTGCCGTGAACCAGATGTAGTTTTACAGAAGCGAAAACAAGATTTGCATGAAATTGAAGAATTTTATATCCAAGTAAGAAAGATAACAAATTTCTATAATTAATTAATCAAACAATCAATCAATGTTGTTGTGGTTGTTGAAGAAGTTGCAGCACTTTCTGCTGAATGGTAATTTAATTAGCCGCTTGGATGCGCGGTTTCACACGATCAAAACGGCTCTGGGTGTGATTCCAAGTCGCAATTCTACCGAATCCACTCTGACGCACAGTGCTTCGCGACGAAGTTCTGAAAATTCCTTTGCAAGAGTCAAATCTGAGGTGGTGAATTTGGAAAACGGCCCAGCTGCCGCCTTGCCGTCGACGGTGCCATCGAAGCCCCGTAGGAAGCGGATCGGCGCTTCTGTGGATCCTGAAACTCGAATCCGTCTTTTTGGTGGAAGTTTGCAAGAGTATGTTGAATTGACCGGCCAAGAGATACCGTTGATTATTCGCAGCTGCGTGCGCATGTTGAGTCTCTTTGGTCTGCATCATCAGGGAGTGTTTCGAGTTAGCGGGTCGCAGATTGAAATCAACGCTTTCAAGGATGCTTTTGAACGCGGTATGGGTTAATTTGTTAATTATATTGTTCATGTCAAAATTTTTATTGTTGCTATTTTTATATGTTCAGGTGAGGATCCGTTGTCGGATGTGACCGATGCAAGTGATGTCAATTCAGTTGCTGGTGTACTGAAATTGTACTTTCGTGAACTGAGAGAACCGTTGTTTCCGTTTTTCATGTTTGATCAATTTGTCGAATGCGCTTGTAAATTTATTATACTATATTTATTTTTTTGATTTTTTGAAATTTTACCATTATGAAATTTTTATATTTTTCTTTAGGTTTGGAAAGTCGTGAAGAATTTATAAAGAAATTACGAGAATTGGTGCAAACTCTTCCGCGACCGGTGTTTGTCGTCATGCGCTACTTATTTGCCTTTCTTAATCAGTAAAAATTATCAATCATACTGTGATCAATAAATCAATGTTTATGATGTATTTTTTACTTTAGTCTTTCTGAATTCAGCGATGAAAATATGATGGATCCGTACAATTTGGCCATATGCTTTGGTCCAACTTTACTGCCCATACCTGAGTCCAAGGATCAAGTTTTCTATCATAATCACGTCAATGAATTGATGCGAAATTTAATCGTTTTTCATGATTCTATTTTTCCAAACGACGGAGGTATTGTATATGAGAAGTACCTTCTCACGGATAAAGGTGACGACGACGACGATATTTTGGTGATTGAAGACGATGATATGATTTCCAGTGTCAATGCAGCTGGTTCATTTACTGTTAATGGTGGTGGTGAGCATGTGTCGAAATTGAACACTGAAACAAAATTGAAAAGTGATCACAACAATACTATTATTGATGACGACGGTGCAAATCAATCGGCTTTTGATTTAATGATGAACGGTTGCCAAAATAGCAACGAGAAATCCATGGCACAACGTCATTCGTTCGATTTCAGCCGAACAGTTGCAGATGTTGATTCTGCAGAATCACAACCACGCAGCAGCACTGTTGGATTATTGGGCAACGTTGGCAAAGTGTCGAATTCTTCAGAATCGGATGCAATGTCTTCATTCAACGATAATATAAGCGATATAAACAACACCAGGTAATGTAAACAAAAAAAATATGTAATTTATATATATTTCATTTTACTTTGATGGTTCAGATACTCTCCCGGCAGAAATGTATCATCATCGATGGTGACACAGCCGGATTCGTTGGCTCTGACTTCACCATCTTCATTTTCTTCAACATTTTACGAATCGTTGGATATTGAAAGTCCAACGCTAGAAGACGACGACAACAACAACAACAACAACAACGACGACGACGACCAAACAACACTGTCTAATAATGGTGGTGGTGCTGAACTGAAGGGTCACGTTGAAGCAGTGTATGCAAGCATTGCGCATGCACGGGTGCCAACGAAATCGACAACCTACAAACGACTCTCTTTGAACACATACACAGCATCGTCTCTGCCGGAAAGGCAATCTGGAATGGTTCAATTGCAGAGTTCGAAAACTTTATCACCACAGTCTCTTCAAGAAATACAATCCGAATTGAAAGCGGTTTTGAATTCATTGGCAACATTTACCATGCAACAGCAGCAACAGTTGATGTCATCAGATCTGCTGCAACAAATGAAGCAGCAGCAACAGCACCAAGCAACAAATCGGCAAATTGCAATGGATCCAGATGCGGACGTGCAACAGCAACAATTCATCCGACCGGGCACTGTGGCATCGTCGTCTGTTTCATTGGATCCGAAATTGTTGACACCAGATCTGGTGAAAAATCTACCCGCAGCCGCGGCGGCTGCGGCTGCGGCAGCAGCTGCCGCCAGTGGTGCCAAGGGTGGGACGGCGGGTTCATTTCCGAACAATATTCGATCCGAAGAAGATGTTGCCGGTGTGGTAGTGGAACCGACAAAGGGGAATGATGAGAGTGGCACTTCAGCTGAACAATTTGCACAGAGTGGTCAGTCGACGTTGCGAAAGTCCAACGTGTCGCCGTTGTCGTCGTCGGTTCAGCAGTCCGAGGAGTTGGCTTCATTTCCATATATCGACAGTGATTTGATGGCCAACAAGCCTGCGTTGTTGTCTCGTTCCGTCAAACCACCCGTGCCCAAGAAGCCGCCTTTCCATTGTATGGCTTCGACGGCGGCGACTGGATCTGGTGGTTCTCAGTTGCCCTGAGATTTTTAGTATTATATCATCATTTGTTTTGTTGTACTCTCATTCCCGTGTTTTGTATGTATGTGTGTGTGTGTATGTGTTGAAAATAGCACAAATAGCAATCAAACAGCGCAGCGCGTTCCTTTTGCTTCTTCTTCTTATTCTCTCCGTATCTTGTCACAAGAGATGGCAGAGACAAGCTGCTGCTGTATGGTGGTCATTCTCCACTTCTTTAATTTCTTCTCTTCTTTTTTCTAGCGTTTGTTTCACACGTGCGCATATTTGTCGGTGATTGTATGCCACGTCACAAAGGATTATTACTCTCACTCGTATATTATGAATATTTATTTTGTTAAGAATATATTACTTAAGATAAGAGAAAAAAAAGCAATTAATATAAATAACTCTGCGCAATTTTTCAGTTGAAATGAATAAAGCAAAGAATGGCAGTGAATGAATGAACGAACATCCATCCACATCGACGTGTACATCATACACGCAGAAATATTTCCTTTTGCAGTCAGTAATAATGCTGGATGATGTGATTTTGTTTTCTTGTTGATTACCTTACTTTTTAAACTTAATTGTTTTGAATCTGCCATTTGAGAGATGCTGTTTCTTTTTTCTTTTGGTAATTTTGTTGCACTTGTTGAATTACAGATTGCGAATAAGAAATTAATAAATATAAATAAATATATTTATATCAACGGTGTTCGTCGGTCAACCAACGGTATTTATTCCTTGGCAACCATGCACAAGTACGTGTGGTACTGTATCCGGTTGGCGTCCAGGTCGTCAGAAGAAGCTCCGTACCAACGATTGGCAAAGTTGGCGAAACTTCTATCAGAAACATCCTTGCACTGTTGTGGCGGTGGTTGTCCAAACTGCGTCTGGCTGTCCGCAACCGACCAAATATTGAAATTGTGCGACGGTTTGGAGCCGAAAGCATGCGAGCGCATGATCACAGAAAATGTGGAAAATAGCGGCATAAGAATATACTTGTTGTCGGAATTGAAAATGAAATCAAACGATGCCAGAGGCAAAATTTGAATATTCGCTTCGTTGGTGTAAGATAATTTGTGTGAACAACAACCGAGACGTGTTCGTTTCTTTCATTGCTGTACAAATTGCTGTAGTTTCAATTATTTCACTCTGTCACAAGATTGCAGGTATTTATTTATTTATTTATTTATTTTTACTTTCCTCTGTATTCATTTAATTGTATACAGGCTGTACAATTGGCGAGGTGAAGATGTTCTGTGATTGAAATGCATAATGGAAAGTGAAATTTAGTGTATTTATTGAAATGAAGAAGCTGTTTTAGAATAATTACGATGGCTATCAGATGGTAATTACATTTTCAATTAACTGTTCATTAGAATCATGTAAAATGATATCAAAGTTCGATATATATATTTTTTTTTATCACTTTATTTGAACAGCAGTTGCAAATATTTGAACTGTTTTAAGTAATGGTTAAAAATGAGCAATTTTCTTTCTAGGGATGAATTGTTTTGAAATTGTTTTCTTGATTTATGAATGAACAATCAAACCAAACGTTTCACCAAGGGGAAAATTTATTGAACACAGTTAGTTGGCTTTTCAATTGCTTTTTATTTTTGGTGATTTGATTTGAGAATTTATTTTTCTTATCAGTGAAATTCAATCTCATTCAAATATAAAAAATTATGCTTGCATTGAAGATATTTCAATATTATATATAGCCGGTGATTTTGATGAATGGAAATGGAAAAGTGTTGTTCGCAAAAGTGAACACAACTCTTTCCAACACACACACACGGGCACGGCTTTGTCAGTTCGCTAGATGAAAATGCAAGTTCACTGAAATTTGATGAATCCAATTTATTGCCGTAAAGCAAAATATCTTGGCTCAATTGGTTGAAATATATTTGCAGCTGCTGCTGTCATGGTGATCAAATTTGCAAATGTTTGCCAATTTCAGAGTTGCCCGTGGCTGTGTTGTGCAAATGGGCAAACTTTTTCAATTTTACTGGCAACAATTTCAATTATTGCAATACACTGAGTGTTAATATTCGTTCGGGAATATTCGTTTTAAAAAATGTTAAAACGGTACTTTGTTTCTTTAATTTATTATAAACCCCGAAAATCAACTTTACAATTATAATGAAAATGAAGTTCGTTGTAACTGTTTGCATTACTGTAGTTTGAGTTTGCAACATTCAACAGTTGATAGAAATGTACTTTGAGAAAGTAAACGTTTAAAATGGAACAGTCAATCAAATAAATATACGTTTGATTAAACTTTGTGCAATTTTCACTTTACTAATTAATTAATACGTGATGATTTTATTCCATTTGTGTTCTTAATACTTAATCAAATATACGATGTATACTATGTACAGAAGTTCAGAAGAAATAAAGGACAATTGTAAATAATGGGATGTACTTTTTCGGTCAGAAACTTCAACACTACATAAATTGATAGGATAGATGAAGAATAGAAGACTGTTGCATGAATGAAGATGATTGCAGTTTTCACAGTTTGTAGAGATCAATATCTGTAGTAGTTTTGTTTGAATGGTCCAGTTTTATTCACTCCTAAATATTCTGCTTGCGCATCTGTCAGTTCAGTTAAATTTGCTCCAAAAAATGGCAGATGCAAGCTTGCCACGTATTCGTCTGAAACAATCTCGTTTTTATGATCACGTTATAAGTGTTGACATTCAACGTGATAAAAGAATTTTTTGTTACCCATTTTTTTCGGCATAAGATAAACATCTTTCTTGTAACGTCCACGTTGGGAAGTGAACAACTCGATCAAAGCTAAGATCTGAAAAAGATATTTGCATATAAACGACGAAGACGTTTGTTGTCCATTTACCTGTGTAGTGGCGGTTATTGAAATTACAAGCGACGGAACACACGAACAGCTAGGGCATACTTGACGTCCCTGAATGTCAATTTTAAAACTGCAGATACGATTTTGATTGTCATTTTTCATTTTACTTGGGCTAGAAGAACTAGACGTTTTCCGTTTGGCCATATAATATGATCAACCTGCAATCGCAGGCGTTCCCATGTCAAATCCTTAGTGCGCAACGAAGGAACGTCAATTACTGTATTCGAACGACCCATGTTGCACAATATGCAACCGCTTTTCATTTGATTCATTAAATTTCTGGTCACCACGTGCTGATTGCTTGTGCAAGTGATGACAATGTCGACATGCTGGGCTACATCTTCCAATCGCACAACTCTGAATCCTTCCATGCACGCTTGCAAGGCGCATATTGGATCAATTTCTGTAACAACAACATTCACGCCCAGACCTTTCAACGCATTCGACACACCTTTGCCTATCTTAAAAAAAAAAAAGAATTTTCGTTAATTTAAGCACAAAAAACACATTTAAGCTCAAAAATTTAATTCCAATACAAACAATTACTTAATTCAAGCATTTATTAAAGTTAATGATTCAGTTAAAATTTGGGACAAATTTAAAAATTTTTTCAATTATGACTTGAAAATCGCATTATGTTACTGTATTAAATGAATCAAATCATAAAGAATGGTGCTGCGATTGAATCCGGTCGACTCGACGACGACATTTTCGCCTACAAATTCTGCAGATTGTAAACTACAAGGTAAGTTACTGTTTTACATTTATTCTATGTGTATCATTTTTCTCTGCATATATATACATATTGGCAAACATGTTGACGTTCAATTTTGAAATTTTCATTTCTTTTCATAAGTTGTGTGCATGATGTTTTTCACATATCTCGTATTAACACTGTGTTGGAGAAAATTATCTCTCGTAATTAAGATAACGTGCAAAAGGGCTGCAAACGTGCATTATCTTAGAAAAATTGTTCAATCTGAGAATGAGAAAGGTTTTTTTGCTTGTTGGTTTAAGCATAATTATTAAGAAGGAATAGTTTTGTCTAAGAAAAATGTAAAGACGGGAAATTTGGAATTTTCTTTTCAATAAAATAACAACTTACATCTCCATAACCACAAATGACAGCCTGCTTTCCACCGAGCATTGAATCGGTTGTTCTTTTGAGACAGTCGATGATGCTTTCACGGCACGAGTAGATGCTGTCGAATCGTGTCTTAAGTACTGAATCGTTGATGTTCATTGCCGGCGCGGCGAGCTGTTCCGTCTTGGACATGCTGTAAAGGCGGTGAACCCCGTGCAAGCTTTCTTCCACAATTCCCTTCAGTTGTGCAAACACTGTTGGGTAGGTTTTCGCCACATAGCTGGTCATATCACCACCATCATCGACAATCTAATTGATAAATGATTTATTTTAATAGTCGACTTTGATTTCACGTTTTTATCTGTTAGTGACCACTTTCAGCTCAATCGAGATGTATGCCTGCATTTTATATGCAAATTTATTTTCGAAAATCTTCTTTCACGTTTAGAAAATCATTACAGTAATCGTTTGATCGAACACCTTGTTATTCGGTGTAGGAGAACATTCGTTTTCCACATTTTAACTACTACTGATTTGAGTTTGGTTGAAAAGTGAAATTCAATTATTTGATTAAAATTTCAAATTGAACCGACTGAAAGTAAAAGTTGGCTTGTGAAATGCTAGAAAAGTTGACTTGAGTCAACTGTGAATATGTTTAAAGTAGTTTTGTATTTTTTGTCACATCGTAATTTGTGTTGTGAATTACGAATTAAATGTGAAGAGTGTTATTTAAAGTGAAATCAATCACACTGATATAGTCATAAATGAATAGTGTTATTACCAGATTTGGTCGCCAGTGACCAGCGCTGACGCATTTATCTATGCACCACCAAAATTCTTCTTCAGTTTCGCCTTCCCAAGCAAAAATTGGAATATTCTCATTTACCAAAGCTGCCGCCACTTCGTCCTGAAATCAGTAGCGAAAATTGATTGTTTTTTCTTTTCTCATTCAAACTTTTTTCCTCAGCATTGGAGATTACTTGAGTAGAATAAATGTTGCAAGCGCACCATCGAACTGAAGCGCCCAATTGAATCAATGTACGAATTAGTACCTGAATTTTGAAATAAATTTTAAAAAAAGTTTATTGAAAATTATAAATAAACATTAAATACCCCAGTTTGTGCAGTAATGTGAGTGCATCCAACAATCTTGGCGTTTTTTAGCGGTTTTTCTGCACCGACTCTTTCTAGCAGAGTCATCAGTCCCGGCATTTCTGAATGCAAGCATTTTGAATAATTAATTGATTAATTAATTAATTAATTTTTTTTCTTTAAAAAGAAAACTACCTTGTTCAGCAATGTCAATCTCTTTTCTGCCATACTTAGCGATGCTTAAATTTCGAACACAAAAATCTTCAAATCCAGAATCTGTACGCTGAAAAAAGAAATTTTGTTTTTCATAATTGTATTAATAAATGAATTTGAAAGATATACTTTAACTGAAATTCGTGGCGATGCTTCTTGTTGATCTTCATCGGATTCACTGTCGAATGCTTGAAAATGAAATGAATTTTTATTATTTGTAATTGATCAAATGAGCATTGATGATGATGAATTTGAGAAATTAAAAGAAAAAAAAACCATTTTCAATCCAAATTATTCAATTGATAAAAATCAATGAATGAATATTTAGTTGATCAATGTTGAATAGTTATTATAATGATATAGCTGACGCTGTGGGAAAATTGAATTGTCAATAAAGCAAGCGGTTTTGTGTAATAAGAAATTATCGAGATGATTAAAAGAATTTAATTTTAATACAAAGAAGAAAAGTGTATTTGTAAAAATGTATTATTATAATTTTTTCTTTTTTGAATGCTTTATTCAGTGAAAAGAAATATGTTGTGAATCAAGAAAGATTGTTTTTTTTTATTTTTTATTTTTTTTGATTTTATCAATTGTTTGAATAATTTGAAAATTATTTTGTAATGTTCGTGCATCAACAGTAATTGAATAATAGTTTACTTTTGTAAAAGAGAGTTGATTTAAATTTTGAAGCTCACTCGGCACAGTCAATTGATTAACATTATTATACTTTCATATGCTTGAATTGTTTTAGAAAACAGAAAACAAAAAGAACTATAATATATTTATTGTTATTTTCTTTTTAAATGAAAAATTGTTTGAATATATTATGCAAATTAATAATAATAATATGTTTTGAAACTTGCCTTTGAATTGTATGCAATTGGTGTTGTTCATGTTTGTCGGCAATTGTTGTTGATTGTGTTAATTTGTTGAGATGGAAAGAGAGAAAAGAGATTACTGTAGAATTAAATTGAGCCGAGTTGGAAAATGTACGCAAAAATGGGGAAATGAGAAAATTAAACTGGACGATGAGTGTATGTGTGTGTGTGTGTGAGAGAGAGAGAGAAATAGAAGCATAAAAATTTGAACAGCAGCAGCACTGCTTTGATGATGATGATGAAATAAATAATAATAGGTTGTGTCCAGATTTGGAAAATTAATAATTGATGAAAATTGTTTGTTTCTTGTAGTGAGGCTGTGCAACTGTTGATTGGTTGGTTGGTTGGTTGATGAGGTTGGAAAATAATAATAATAATAATAATTATTATTATTATATATTTTTTTTGCATTGTATTTTTGCTCATTTTCAAGTCAATAATTATTATTGAGGAAAAGCGGAAAAGAGCGCAAGTGGATTATAGCTTAACAATATTTTGTTCAACAGCGGACATTGAGCTTATCAATTGTGAAATCCTCTCTCGCTCGCTCGCTCGCTTCTAAGCGCACCGTGTAACACTTTTCATTTTCACGGCAAAACACAGCGCTGTTTTATGCAAATTTTTTCCTGAATTATTATGTCGAAAATGCCAAACAATTTTCTCTTTTTCTCTCAACATTACGATTGATATTGAATGTTCCTCCAAAAAAAAAAAAATTTTGAATTTCAAAAAAAAAACAGCAAATTATCTAAATATAAAAAAAAAGCATACAATTATTCATTTGTAGGTAAAAATAAATTGAATCATGACAGATATCAATTTTTCCAGTTAAACTTGCTTTTCAAGAATGGCAAATGAACTTTTGCAAAAATTGTTCGTCTATACATATATATTATATATGTTTTTTTCCTCTATCATTTGAATGCAATAATTGTTCTATTGAAAAAAATAAAAAATACGAGCGCTGAAATTTTTATATACGAGGAAGTGAAAACGGAACGGAAGAAATTATTACTATTGATTGTTATTATCAGTTTTTGAAATGGTGAATATAAAATTTACACAAAATTTATTTTTCAAAGAAAAATGATGCAAAAATTTTTATTCAATTAAATCGAAAAATTGACCATTTTTATTTATATTTATAATCAATAAATTTTACAAATTCTGACAAGTGGGACAGCAGGCAGCTTGCGCGCGGGCTGGGCAGAGTATAGAAGTGATAATATTCGTTATATCAATAGATAAAAGGAAGCAATTTTTTTTTTACTACAAAACAAATCATTTGTTGAGATGACAATTTTGGCACTTTTTTACTTTATTTTTTTTTTCATTAAAAATGTGATCGTCAAGTGATGCAATTTATCAGAATATTTACCAATTGAATCAAGCAGAGAAGAAAAAAAAATTTTTTCATATCAAATTTATTCCGCATTTTATTTATTGTTTTCTGACGTGTTGATTGTTCTTTTTTTTTCTTCTCTCACAAGTTTTTTTTTTATCTGCATTGAATCGAATTATCACTGGAAGTGAGAATTATGTTTTTGAAAATTTTCACAAATGATAAAGTTATTAATTTTTCTTTTTTTTTTATTCTTTGATGATTATGATTTTTGCTAATGAAGTTGGTTGAATGGAATAATCAATTGTTTTGTTTTTTTTGTAAACTCACATTTTACTGATGTTTATTTAATAATTTTTGTGATAAAATTGTTTCAAAGAGTCAAAATTGAAGAATTGAAAGTTCAACAATTCAATTTATTTGTTTTGTCAATTATATTCATTCATTTCTACTGTTGATAAGAATTGGAAGAATAATTTTTTCGACAAATTGTGCAAAAAAAGCTGTTGAGAATGAAGAATTCTGATTGTGATGAATGTCAATATTTCAATGCAATGAATTATCATTATTATTTCATTTCATTTCATTTTTTGCCTCTGCTAAGGGAATATTTTACTTGTTTTTTCTGTTTATTTAAATTTCTACCATAAATATAACAAAAACAAAAAAAAAACCAACACATACGGATTGTAGATTGTTGGGTTCTTCTGCTGACGTCGTCGACAATTATAGTCGGCACGACGTGTGTTGAGGCAGATGTAGAAACGGTGGTAGTAGTGTTGGGGGTTGTGGTTGTAGATGTAGAAGAAGGTGATGTTGATTTGCATATTCCACCACCATCGCCGTCGGTTGTTGTTAGCAAGGAAGCTCTGTCGAATTGGATGCTCGGCTTTCTTGCCGCATATCGATCGCAATGAGAAGAACTGTGATGATGATGAGGATGATGATGGTGATTTTCCGCATTGCAGCACGCGGTAGTTTCTGCTTGATATCCATTTTCACTTTTTTTCGACATCATTATTTAAATTATTATTATTATAATAATTATGATTATTTGTTATTCTTTTGTTGTTGTTGTTGTTGTTGTAAATTCTTCAAACTTTTTCACACAGCATCTCTTCACACTCACTTCAGTGCACGAAGAAAAGTGCAATGCAAAAAGCGTCGCTTTCAACGATGACGCGTAGAACTAGCGCAAAAACAACAAGGTGGCGCTGCTTGTATTTCGTCACCATGTCAATATTATATTATTCGTCTGCTTTCAATTTTTCTTCTTTATTAAATTTTTTTTTTTCAATCATCACATCCCATAATCTTTCTACTTTTGTATTGTGGCAAGTTCTCATCGACTATCCGATGCAATATTGTCATTGGTGTCAAACTGATTTTCCACTGTCATCATTATTATTATTATTATTATTATTATTATTATTATTATTCCAACTCTTCATATTGTGCAGGTTTTTCTTGTTCTACTAATATTCAATATATGATGCAGTAGTGAATTGTTGACAACAATAATCATCTTGAATAATTTTCATTTCTTCAACATTTCTTTCATTATTTTGCCAACCAACCAACCAATCAACAAACTCGAGTTGCTAATGACACTCCGGGCAATATGCTAATTTTAAATAATATTTTCAATTTATTATTTAAACAATTTTTTTTCTGTTTCAATGCAATGCAAAATTCATTCAGTTTAGTTAGAGTTGAGATGCAGTGGAAAATATTTGCTTGATTTTTTTCATATTTCCAAAATGCTCCACATTTGACAATGTGAAAGGAAAAAAAAAATCGATCGATACATCCACATTTTATTTGAGCCTATTTCACGAGCAGCGGCATGTATAAAATGAGATAAATTTGCAATAGCAATTTCAACAGCGGTGATGAAAAATGTCCCATCTAACCCAGTGACCGATTAGAACAATTTTTCCAATTTATTTATTCATAACCATCTTGTTTATCTTTATATTTAGTTTATAAAATTGCGCATTTGAACATTACAAAAAAAATTTTTTTTAATGTTTCTTTTTTGAACATAAATTTTCCAAATTTATCAATAAAAAGCTAAAAGTGTTTGTTGTTGAAGTGTTGAAATTTTCACATTTAAAGCAGCAGCATATTTGAATAAGAACTGGTCTTTGCAAATATGAAGCAGCAGCAAAGTGGTCGTTTAATAGTAATACTTTTTTTTATATATTAAATTGGACGTGGCCTGAATTTTATCTTGCGAGTGCGTGCGTGTTGAAGCAATTTTATAAACTGAATAATATTTATAATCTATTGTTCAATTGATCATTCTTTAAGAAATTGAATTTTTTATTTTTTTTTAATTCAAACGTCCGCTGTTATGAGATTTTCGTTATCCTCAAGCAAATTGCTTTTCTCGAGTTTGAATTGCAAAAATGATTTCTAAATAATTTGTTGGCAATTTGAAAAGGACAGAAAAATTGATTTCTTCCCATTTTCAAATTATATATTGTGTATTATTTTTGGCATCATGCAAGCAATTTGATGTGGAAGAACAATCCACGCTTGGATGTGAATAAAAACTGCTTCCTTTTTGATGTAGCAAATTTTAGTTATTCATGCCCCTACCGAGGTATTATTTTTATTTATTAACTTTAGAAAATGAATCTCGGAATAGGATTTATTTTATTGCTTTTTTTTAAAAAATAGAATATTGAAAAAAAGCAAATTATTTACTATTCATAGTCTTTGTCAATTTGTAGGATTATCAGTTTTGCATCTTGAGCGATATGCAGCTTTTTCAATAAACGAATTAATTATCCTGATCAAACTGCAACATCACTCTACCAATGCTATTAAAATGTATTTTTCTTCTTCTCATTTCTTTCAAACAATGAATTAAATTTGTTAAAATAGACAATATTAGCTTCTTTTATATTTGTAAAAATTCACCAGTAAATGGAATAATTTCACTTTTTTTTGCACGGAAAATTATTCTTATCACATGCTATAAATAAATAGTTGATTCATCAATCAAGCAATTGAATATAAGCAGAAAATTGTTGTCGCATTTTTAGTAGAAATTTATAATAAACTTAATTCATCGTGCGGTTAATTAGTATTATTATTATTATCAATTTATTTTATGGTGATGATTTTCTTTTCTTTTCTTTTTTTCTTCAACAAATGTTTTATATTTTTTTAATTTTATTTATATGTTTGTTTATCAAGCAATTTTGAACAGTCAAATTGTATGAAACGAAAGATAACAGAAATTTTTAATCTGAGAAATTTAGTTGAGTGTGTGTGCTTCTTCAGTGTGCAACGCCAAAAAAAAGCGCCTTGGGCGCAGAGCTTTTTCAATCTAAGGCATCTTATTGGTCAAGTTGTTTGTTTGCTTGCTTTCCTCAATGTTTTCTTGTTAGACATATTTTAAGCATGCATGCAGGCAGGATCTATTTTTTTTTATACTGGCAAATTTGTAGAGCTTGACGGATTTGTTTTCAATTCCGTGCCGACGTTGTTCGAATCTTTCTGTTCTTTGAAAATACTGCTGAAATATGTGCTACGTCGTTGTGCATAAATTGGCTTCTCTTCTGATTGGTCATTTTGCAAACTAGCCGTTGTCGTTGTATTGGCTGAGTGGGTCCATTTCACAACTTTTTGTTGTTGTTCCTTAGCTGCCAGTTGTGATTGGGTTAAGATGAAGTTCCATTTTTCAGACAAACGAGTCTCCATTGAATTAATTTCTTCTCTTTTGCCGGTTTTTGATTGCAATGCAATTTGATCAATTTCAGCATATGCGTTGTTCATTGAAAGTGCACGCTGTTGGTGTGCTTTGTGATTTTCTTCGGCTTCTTCTTTCGGCTGATCGCATGATACGTGGTTGCTTGTCAATTTCGCTTTACTACCGTCTTTGTTCATTTCATTTCCTTTGCTCAAAAGTACCACTTCAGTACTTTCTGATTTCTGACCAATTGCCCCACCCTTTTTGCGCCAATCAGGATTGTTGGCCCAGTTGCCATGCCAGATGATATTTCTGGCTTTTTCAACGCCATACTCTTTTCGATAATCCATATATTTCCGATAGAGATTCTAGATTGATTTTCAATTTTAAGCCAACACATGAATTATTATCAATAACAATTACCTTCCAATTGCTCAAGGCTAATTTTCTCTGTTGAGCTCTTGTTTTACGAAATTGCTTAATAACCATAAGGCCACGCTTTTCCATCCCTGTGTCGCGATCTTCGCCCATTTTGATGGAATAATTCAATTGAAATTGAGCCAATTTCTCTCTGCTGTAATACCTCTCTAAGCGGATCACCATTTCAGCTAACTGAAAGTTTGGGAAAAAGAAAAAAAAATCTTTTTTTTTTAATGTTTTTTTTTCATTTTTTGTCATTTGAATTACCTGAAATCGCCAAGCTTTTTCCGCTTGTGAAATGATCGTTGTGTACGTGTTGCCCATCATTGCAAGCAACATGTTGATCAGCATAATTGGCATGATGACCAGATAGCATATGAACAAAATTTTCAACAGCACTGAATAATATGAGCATTCCAGTTGTTCGTACTGAATTGTAAAATGGAGAAATAATTTTAAAATTCATATTGTACATTCAGAGCAATGATCAATCTCACCTCATAGCCGCCCATGGCAGCACGGAACAATGTTAGTATAGTTTCACCGTAGGTGGTGTAGGAAGATTTTTTCTCTCTGCCAGAAATACTGCAATAGTTCAATTCTTGCAATTCGATCATATTTTGACCCAACACGTTGAACACTAAATTGAAGAGAAAAAGTATACGAAAACAATGAAATAATAATATGAATATGTTGAATTTCAATTTTAAATCAATCAAATGCAAATGAGAATGCTGAGCTGATGCGTTGAATTGTGATTTTTTATTATTATCAAACTTGTGTTTCTTCAATACAAGCATCTCTTACCTAATCCGAATGAAAGCAAAAACACCGACGACAGCAAAGCGAAACGCATCATATCTCCTGTAATCATGCTGTATATGATGTGAACGAAAGGTCCAGTTAAAATTGAAGCTCTAAAAAATTTTTGCATATAAATTGTGAATATTATTGAGCAACCTGCAGTTTGCAATATATGCACTGCAGATACATTCGTCAAAGATATTTATAATAATATAGCTGTGATTTTTGAATTTTATGCTCATGTCAATAATTTTCTTGTTCAATGGTTTGATTAGTATAATAAAATTGGAAATTGAAAATGACCGGAAGGGAGAAAAGGATTTGTAGATGATAATATTTGGAACCAAGCTTACCTGGCAAAGTAGAGAAGCATCATCCAAGAGCTTGGCGCTACTAAAACCAGCAGCACTTCTTCAACGTTGACGTAGCCGAGCACGCGGCAAGGGATGCACAAAATGACGAGCACATTTTCAATAAGGAAAACAATTTTGACGAATGAATTGCGCTGTAGAAAAATTTAAAAAAAAGAGAAATTTTGTTTTCTTTTTTTTTTTGTAAGAAATGAATAAATTGAAATCATACGAATGCAAGCAAGTAGTAGTTGAAGCCTTGCATCAGCATTTCAGCAAAGCACTGGTAAAAAATGAACACAAGACTTCCCGTGACAGTAGTGGCTTCTGCAACGGCACGACATATGCCGTATATTCCTGAATAGTCAAAAAATCGGCCATCAGTTGGACGTAGATAAATGGCTGCCGATAAGGAGCATAAGTGTAGCACAAGCATAATTGCCCAGCGGAATAAATGCCGCTAAAAATAAAATTTAATTTTCTCTTCTGTATTATGCACATATTTATGTTAATTTTATTTGAAAACAAATGCAAAGAATTTCTTTCTTTTTTTTTTCCTTACCCATCCAAAATTTCTCCACTTGTCTGCCAACAGTCGTTGCACTACATCCCCTTGAACCATTTCTGTGTGATCTGCAGTGTTGCCTTGGATGATATTCATCAACGCAGAGTCCCAATCTGTTATGAAATATGTTATGAATGTGTGAATTTTTCAAAACAAAAACATTTTATAATTTTATTACTTGTGGAACCGTCAGCGTTGATGGTATCCAGTGCAGCCAGCGGATACGCGGAAACGGTGATATCTGAAAATCGCCAGAATTCCTAAAAAATTTACTCAAACTTAGAAAAAAAGTCTTAAGTTTTTGTCGAACAATTGAATTCAATTTTGAAAAATTTTCTTCTCCAACACTTGAAGATCATTCATTTTATGTATTACTTTTTTTTTTGGAACTTGGAAAAGAGGTAATGTATAAAAATATATCTATATATAAAATATATCTTACCACTCCAGATAATTCGAGCATTTCTTCGAAAATTTCCTTTCTTCCAAGTCTAGTGGCTAGTGAAAGGGGTGTGCAACCAGAACCATTTACAATAGTTGTATCTGCAGGCTTTTTGGAATGGCGAACAGCATACGTGTACATGGCCAAAAATTGAAATCAATTATTAATTTTGGACGAGAAAAACAAACGCATCTAGAATTCTTACTATACTGTTGTGAATAACGCACATGTGAAGCACCGTATTTCCATAGGTATCTTGAGCATTTGGATCGGCATTGAAATCAATGAGCGCGTCGTAAATATCTTTATTGCCAAAACTGGCTGCAAACGCTAGTGGATATTCTCCAAAGTAAGCCAAACCTAATATTATAAAAGCGATTATCGATGAATTGAACACTAGAGCGACAATTATCACAAAATGCTTTCTAGTGCATATGAGAATTTTTCCGTGGGTGAATTATTTATTTATTGTTGAATTGGTTTAGTTTCGAATAATATAAATTCCAAAGTTACCTTCATATTGTGTGGATTCCTTTGCGGCGCTGGTGCCATTTTCATTTGGCCAGAAAAATCTTCCCGTCGCACGCTGAACCGCACTGGCTCCACACTGCAGCAACAAGCAAGCTGTGTCGTAGTCATTGTGCAAAATTGCCAGGTGTAAGCAGCTTTGTCCTGAAGGTGTTGAGTGAAAATAATAATTGTCAATAAGGTAAAAATGCGGTAAATAAATAAGCAAACAATGCTGCATATCTTGTTTATCAAAATCATGAGAACTCACCGTACATTTCTTCATCTTCATAGATGTCGAGAGCTAGATGCGGATATTCACAAATTAATATTCGAGCAATTTCAGCACATCGTTGTTCGTTGCTTGACAAAAGCAGGTGGGCCAGAGTTTCTCCTTTTACCTAAATTTTATTTTATTTTATTTTATTTTATTTCTGTATGTTTCTTTTTTTTGTACAATTAACTTTTGCTTTCACTTACCCCTCTTCGATTCAGCCTCCACAATGCCTGATGTTCTTGAAATTGAATACTTTGCATTACTTCTTGATCTTTGTCTTCCTTTTCGGCATTTTCGTTCAAGTTTGTGCTCTGCAATAAAAAATAAATAAAAATCACTTTCTCTTTAATAATGTACAAAATTTAAATGAAATTTTAAAACAGTGACGAAATTTTCATAATTGCCATGGAAACAGCGCCTTGTCGCATACAGCCTCAGCGCGTTATGGACGCTAGATTTAGCAGATGTTATTATCACAATGGCATGTTTCTATTCTGTTCACTGTAAAATCAATACAACTAGCTAGCTGCTAAAGGTGAAGAAAAACTAGATCACGTGGTAAAGTCGAATGTAAATTTTAAGCTGCACTGGTTCCATTTGTTTCCAAAGGCCAAACCACCCGCCTTCATTTCCGCCTCCACTTGAAATTTCTGCTTGAATTGCAAGCTGAAGTGTAGTAGCACTTACGGTTGCTTGTCTTCTCATTATTGAGTAGTCTATTTTTCTTTTCTATTTGATGATTTTAATGATTTTAAATTTTAAATTGAAATAAATCACACAGTTCATTCAATTAAACAACCGGCATGAAAGAAACGTAAAATTTAAATATAATACGCGTTGAAAAATAGTCACTAGTTGGACCAAGAAACAAACACTGATTGTTGGTTTTATTGTTTGTTGTAAACTTTTTTTATTGTTGGATAAAGTGAGTTGCTTTTCCAATAAAAATGAACACAAATTCACACCCTTTATTAAAACTGATAATATGATTTTTTTTATACTTTATGATCTTTATCATCTACGTACTGTATAAAATACGGCGTTAACAAAACTGTTATTATATGAAGATTTTCATACTAAAAAAAAACCAATTTCCCATAAATAATTTATGAATTTTGTCAAATGTCCTTCAAGATTGAAAATTGTAAAATGAGGATCTTTTCATCAAATGACAGCTCTCTTTCTTTTTTATTATACCCATGAATATTATTGAATTATTGAAATATAAAAAGGAAAGATTTTTCTTTTTTAAGTTGATTATTTTCAACTTGGTCGATGGTAGTAATTACACTTAAGCAAACAAAGCATCTGGTTGTCTGTAGAAATGAACATTAGCGCGCATTTGTGTAAAAATATATATTTAAAAAAGAAGAATATATATTTGAAATCAACAGATATTATTTATTATATTGCAGACAAAAACTGTACAAATTTTTTTCACATTAAAGAGAAGATCTGAGAAAATTTGTGAAATGCTCAACTGAAATTTCACAACGACAACATTAAATTTGAATGACTGACTAACTCTGTTGGGCAATTTCTGAAGATCAACAAAGTATTCTTACAATGTCTGAATAATTATTGCACTGTTCAATCAGAAATGAATTTAATTTCAAAATTGTTCCTCAAACTGTAAACACGTGGCAAAGTAAATTTATAATTTCATTTCATGCTTTATAATTTCACTGCTTAATTGATTTTTTGGTCTTTCGGTGCTTAATTTTATTCAGCTTACTGAATTGTGATAATTATGAAACAACAAGAACGAATGAAACTTTCAGAAGTGCGTTTAAATTTATTGACAAACTTTCCGGTATTCATTTGTTTGAACCTTCTTTCGGATTCATGATGTTGAAATAATTTTTCGAATAAACAATACAACAAATGAAGAGAAGGGCTTGGCCAATGCAATAGCATGGATTGTAATGGGCATGTGATTTATTTAATGATTATTCAATTCAACGTCATTCGATAATATTATCATTATCAAATTTGAATAACTGATATTTTTTGTTTGTTTGATTTTATGGGAAAAGTGCTCCTTTTTTAAAAAAAAAAATACTTGTGAACAACTGAGATAATTTTACCTTCTCAAATTCAACATTCTATTGTGGATTAGTATTCTGTCTATTTGTCTTACTGTCTATTTGGTTGATATGTGGTTCTATTAATGAGAATAGTTCAGTTGAAATTGTACGTTTGTGCAAATCAAAATGTTGAGGTGGAATATTATTATATATGATATTTTGAATAGATATTATTATGCTAGCTCTGTTGAACGTGTACGGCAAGAGTTAGCCGGCAATTTAGAGCTCTTTCATGACATATATTTATAAGCAAATAGAAATGCATTAATATTTAAATATGATTGTTGAATTGTACAAGTAAACAAACGACCGACCATTCAAATATGAAGTTACTGATGATTAATTTCGTGAATTGGTTTTTCTATTTATAAATAGTTTCCGGTGGGTAATAGAAATAAATGAACAAAAAAAAGGTGGCAAATAATAAAAGAAAGTGAGAAGAAAAAAAAATATTGTTACCATAAATTTACGCCATTTTATGTAGTCAATTTCACGAACAATTTCAGGCCGTTGTCCTTCGTTGTGTAGCATGGGGACGATTTTTTCCTCCGCAAAGCGCAGTACTCCATCACGACCTTCTTGTTCATAAATTTCAATTAAAGACCCAGCTAAAAATGAACGAAAATTTGAATAAATGAATTAAAATTAAAATTTAATAAAAGAAGATATGTGTGAAAGATAATGGAAATTACGCTTTTTGCGCTGCAGCCATTTGTAGAGGTTGTTACGTTCATATTCACGTGATAAATTTGTCCACTTGCTGTCCGGGTCGGCTGGTTTGCGGTCATGATATCGCTTCCAAAAGAACCTCATTAAATGTATCCGATGAGAAGAATGACCTGGACGCGCTTGTTGCTGGCACTATTGTCCTTGAGCATTTCCCAACCCAAATGAGTATCACTTGGTCAGTGTTTGGAGGGCTGGATAATTGGCACCAACAAACTAGCGGCGCCAACACAAGGCTGCTGCTGCTTGTGGTGGTGGTGGTGGTGATTTTGTCGACTGCTTCGACGCATCAGCTTCGGCGGCTTTGAACTTTGAAAAAGCACCACAATTGTCCAAGTATCCACTAGTGTTAGTAGCCGGCTGAGCAAGCTGCATGCAGTGCATCAAGTGCGCAGCGGAAAATTGAAATTGCCCGTCAACAGCAACGAAATGTGCGGCGCCAGTAGCCAAGGGAACCAAGCAAGCGCCGAGTTCAACCTTTGCCGCTTGCTCTTGGTGCTGCTTGTGCAACTTTGTATTATTACATTGAATAATACAATGAATAAGCTGCAAGCAGCACTGACGACGACAGCATGCAGATCGATCGCCAGTGCCCGGCCTACCTAACGTTGCCTCTATCAAATCTCGTCGTTGAGGTAATATCAATTTTATTGACTCGGCGGTGGTCAGTCAACTCTCTGCTTCCACAGCTGCTAAAGCTTTCTTTCGTGACGAGCGTCGTCAAGCCGCTTCCCATTATTATTGTCATCTAAATGTCATTTAAATGGCATTTAAATTTTTCAAAATCACAATAATAACTACTTATAATAAATACATATTGCCTTTATTTATTTGTATTTATTTCACTTTTCTGTCTCAACATCAACATATACTATTGGAAAATTCAATTTTATGTGAAATCTATTCTTTTAAGAAATAATCATAAAATTAATATATATCTAGTCAATAAATTTATTTTTTTATTATTTACAAGTACAAAATTTCAACTGATTTATTTTAATATTTTTGATTTTTTCTACAAATTCACAAAAAATACCTAAAATAGTAGTTTCATTTTTCCAAAAATAAGCAGTGATTAATTAATTGGATCAAAAAACCTTGCCGGCCATTGAATGAACAGTGTTCGATTTAAAATTGCTTGCTGTAATGCATTTTTATCTGATCGATTGTTGTTACATTCACTTCTGAATTATATTTAATATTTCTTAATTTTTATACTGATTTCTTTTTTCTTTTGTTTCCTATCTCGAAATTACGCGCAAAAATGCATTATTAATAGGATGGATAGGCTATAGAAAATCAATTGTTTGTTTGTTTATGGTTATGCATAATTTCAAACAGTTTTACAGTGATGATTTGTTCATTTTTTTTAATAACATGAAAGAAAAAAAATTTTCAAGATTTGAAAATTATGTATTCTAACCAACTGATGTGGCATTTATACATTGTTCAAAGTTTTTCAGAGATTTTCTTGTTTTTTTTTTATTTAAAAAAAACAAAAAAGATATATATATATGCATGTATAGCATATTTAACATATATATAAGGAATTTTTTATTATTAGTTATCATTTCATGTTGTTGTTCAATGATGAAACTTTTTCAGGACAAACATTAAAGCTAAATTTCCAATTTTCTAAAATTATCACTTGATGGTGGTGGTGACAGAGCATATAAAGGAATAGTTCAGAAAAAATTATTTTCATTACTTCATTTTTATTTCAATTCGTGAAACTTTTACTTTTCAAAAGAAACTTTCAAATTTAAGATGAATATAAATGAGATATTTTTAAAGAAGATTGCTTTCATTGCTTTGTCATCTCTATTCGTATCATCATTATATTTGAAGTTTAGAAAATTTTTACAAAAATAATTTATCAGCTATTTGCCAATTTTTACCACATGTAAGTTGTAATAGTTAATATTTGTATGGAAATGTTGTTTTGTTTTTCTTTATTATTACCAATTTGTATGCTTGAAATTTGCATTGAAACAGAAGCATATTTGAATATTGCTGCTGAAAAAGTTGTGCATTTTACTTTTCCTCTGAATTGTTATCCTAACAAGCACTTTTAATAGTTGATTGATTGAAATTTTTTTGCTCACATCTTATTTACACAACAAGCTTATAAACTTAAATTAAACAGAGCTGTTGTTTACCTACTTGTACATGATATCTATTTTCTGTTTATTAAATTCTATTATCACTATCTTTATCTAAGATCAGCTTGCCATGCAATGGCTTATCATACTTCACCTCAATAAAAGCATTAGAAATTTATGGTGCATTGAATCTGTTGAGCTGGATGTAATTAGCTATTCATGCTGAAAGGTGCAGTTCAGCGTTGGTAAATAACCGTAATAACATAAACCCTGTATGGAATGGATGAAATATGGAAATTCTTTGTTTGTTTGTTTGTTTGTTTGTTCATTGGGCTTTCCTGCTGGCATGCTGGCAATTGACGTTTAAATAATTGTTTATTTTGTTCAGTGTTGCAATTTTGCATGTTCCATGATATATTTCTTTTTTTAATAATATTAATTCACTATTTCAATACACTTCACTGCAATGATGAACAAATGACAAATGCATACTTAACAGAAGGTAGCTGTTATGCTAGGGGAAGGTTGTTTCTCAAATATGCAAATTAGAGTTTTCTGAAATGCTTGTGTTATCAGTAACTGAGCGCTCGTTTGCTTGACTAACACAACTAGCAATAACGACTTAGTGAACGTTACTCCAAGCAACTGTAGACTAGCTGTGGAGTGGATCTCAGAATAATTAAAGCAGGTGGAGAATGGAGAGACGAAAAAGGGCTCCATTCTGGAACGTGCAGCTTCCTTCCTTTGGACAAAGGAGAATGCGAGCTCTTTCCTTGCACTTATTATTGACTCAGCTTGAGCCACTACGACTGCTGTTGATAAAGCAGACACAGCCCAGTTCTCCATACGCAATGAGCACCGTGAAATATAAATTACAATCTCTTTTATTCGTTTCATTTTGCTGATTATTTTTGCAGATGAATATTCTTTGCAAAACAATAGCAGCAGTTCAGCCACAGCAAGTCAACAATTATTGCAACTCTCCGTAACATGTATCTCACTAAGCAGTTTGTAAAGAATAATTCACAAAGTTCTGTAGTTATGTAAAGGAAAATTGTTCGATTGTAAATTTAAAGTTGTCCGAAGTGGAGGGCTCTGCCATACTGTTCCATTTGGTTGGTGACGCTCTGAAAACATTGTTGATTTAAATGATAATCATCAGATGCCTTTTTATTTGGATATTTTCTTTGCTACGAGCTAATCCAGATATTTTGTCAATGCGAACAGTGTTGCGTTTATTTGATTTAAATCACGAAATTCAACGCCGCATAGCATAGCAGACAGCATTCTTATTGAAAGGGAAAATGTATCTCTAAGACAACATGCTTTGAAAATCGTATAATAATGTGTTAATAATTAAATCACTGTGTTATTTATTATAATAATTGTGCCTTGATAGACAGCGATTAGACATTCGTGCAGTTGCTATTAAAAATTCATTTATGCAAAAGCATTATTATTATTTTTTCAAACATTATTCAAATTTCAGTTAATATGATTTTCTTCGCAACTATTATAATAACGTCAACACTGAAAATAGAAACAAATTTCATTCTTTAAAAGGGTTTCTTTTAATTTAGAGATATAAACATATTTATTAAATTAAACAATGTATAGAATTATGTTCAGAGCAGAAAGT
>JYDO01000181.1:0-83127 GCA_001447755.1 Trichinella papuae | reverse complement strand
CAATAAACATGTTTGTAAGAAACATTGATTTGCAATGTGGTTATTTCAGTTATTAAATTTGTTAGTTCAATTTTTATGAAAGTAAGCACAAATTCAAATTATTTTCAATAAAAAATACCAGAGAATTTTCATTTCTGTTTATTATATTGCAAATTGGTGGTTTATAATGCAAACTGTTTAACAAATTCTGGAAGACGTCCCACAAAAAGCAGTATTTGTAACTTTGAATAGAGATGATCCCACCAAGAACGAATTTTTGTTAGCGCTGTCTAAATAGCGAATCAGCTTTCATCAGTAATTGTATGTTTGTTTTTTATCGAAGTTTTCCTGAATATGGGTTCACTACCACTAAATTACCATATATGGTCATAAATAATCGCATTTCGCATACTTTGAAACAAAACCTTTTTAAGATATAATGAGGAATAGTGCGTTTTTTTTTGAAGGCATATTGGACTTTTAAAATAATGCTTTTAAAACGCTTCTCAGTTCTTCATTTCACTGTTTACAGAAGATTATCATATTACTTCAATTTTATTTATGTAATTTTACTTTTATAATTTTATTTCTTCAAGTTTATGCTGATCAACGGGGTATTTTGTAATTAAAACTTTTCTGTTATTCGCTACAAGCGCTTCAGAACTAGGCAAATATATCATATACAAGGGATAGTCTCTCTAGGTAAAATTTTCAGGGCTAATGTTCTATTGGTTGGCAAAAAATCGAGTTTTTATTGGATAGCTTCTCATTCCTAAATTGTTCATTGATTAAAACTGTTCTGCTTTGATTAGCTACAATTTTTTTTATTTCATTGCTCCAAATTTTTAATTACATAACAATTCATTACGTAACATTTGATCTCATTTAGTGTTTGATAAGAGATTTCGATTCTCTTGAATTTCGACAAAATCGCCAGCGACAAAGACTATTGCTAGACAGAAGAAGAATGACTTAATAAGGCCTTCTAGTTTTGAAAGGTGAAACGAAAAATAAAATTCAAATGCAGCAATCAAATTGCCTGTGTAGCATGTAAATTCTCAATACACTGATATTTTAAATTTTATTTTATTTAAATACTTTTTGTGTTTGATTTATTTGAAAATTGTCTTTATCATCTTTATGAAATTGTTTTGTAAAAAATAGTACTTATTTTTCATTAACTTTGCATTACAATATGATTTATTTTTAGTAGAATTGTTCACAATAATTGTATGGAATTAAGCGCCGTTTTTGATTCCAAGGTAAGAATTTTGTTACTGAATCTTATTTTGAAATGTTTATTATTACTTTTATTAATTTTGAATTGCGGAATGGTAAAATCGTTTTTCAAGTTATTGGTATATTTAAATAATTTTTGTTAGTTAAGAATAATGAAAATGAAAAATTAAACTACTTTGAAATAAGCATATATTTATATTTTCGCCTTTTAACAATGATATTTTTGTCATTTTTATAGACTATGTTACCAGCTGAATCAGCGTGCTTTATAAGTCGTTACAGTGAGCACGTTAACGTGAATCCGGCTGGTGTTAAGCGGCTGGCTGAAAAAGTAAATAAATAAAACTGAAAACGAATAACTTCATTGAATTCAATTTTCTATGTTTATTGTTTATGATCATTTATCATTGATGTTAATTGCATTGGCGGAACATTTTTACTGTTCATTATCTTTTACCCTAATCTTACTTTACAAATGTTTACATGTAGTTATGTTTTTTCATAACTCAGCTATATGATGCGTACAAAGAAGGTGAATTTCATGACAGTGTTTGGGATAATACTGCTTTGAATCTGAAAGGTAGTCACAACGCTAGCGTTGACTGGTAAGCATTTTGCTGTGTTTCACAGTGATATTCGTATTCGTAAGAAGATGTTTCATATCTGATGATTTTCAATTTTTATTCATCAGGCATAATTTATAAATACTATCAGAACTATCAGAATAAATTGAAATTCTTTAATGGGCGTGGCATTTGCAGGTGTTTCATTGAAGCTGCGATGAATTTTTCATTTTGGGACAATCCACCGGTTCAGTTTTGTTATAAAAATGAATATTTTTCCGGATATTTGGCACTGGCAGCAATGATTAAAAATGCTTTAGAAGTAGTAGCTTTACTTTCAAGTCAATTTGTTTTCAATTGACGACAGTCACTTTGCAGCTGGGTCATCGTATTACTACCCCATCGTATATTTTGCAGTTGGATTATGATTCATTTTGCAGTTGTTTGCAATCTGGGCAACCATTGCAGCTACCGATGATGTTGGAACGTTGGAAAGTTGTTCAGGAAGGCTGTGAAATTTTGCAAATGGTGGTATTCTGTTGAAATTTAAAAAAATTAATGAATTCAGTTTATTATTATTATTATTATTAGAACTTCAATGGTACTTTTCTCACCTGCGTTGAGATGGCTAACAACAGTGCAGTAAACTTGTTGAACCTTATCGTCAAACACTTTCCATCTTTTAACGATGTTGCTACATATAAAGGCCGTAAAGGTATCAAAGAACAGTGTTTTTATGCTTGAAGGCGAATCTTGCTATTTTCAGTATCTTTCCTTAAGAGAGCCCAAATTTTGGTTGCTGACGTTTTCTACTCGTTGAAAGGCAAAAAGCCGGCAAATTTTGACGACATGAATTTGCTAACTATTTGTGCAGACTATCGCCTGCCTCAGATACTTGCTTACCATGGTGCCATCACGTATTCAAATGAACTGAAGGCTTTTTTGGATAGTGGTATTCATGCACATGCTCATATGTACATGTTCAATTTATGGATTTATAACTTTAGAGCATGTATTTCAGTACGGGGAGCAGATGGAGATTGAAATTCGCGGATGCTCAATAAAAGCAGTGGCGGTAATCTATTTTTTTTAAAATAATTTCAGTCGACTCTGATTAACAGGAACATAAAAAAATCATTTCACATATCTACTCGTTAATCGGCTGTTCTGGTGTTGAAAACGACTGAGCCATAAATATGCAATGATAAGTTTTTGGACAAGAAAATTTCGCGTTGAATGGAAATTTGTCCACGTTAAGCGACGTGAGCTTCGGCATGATGCTATTGCAAATGTGAATTTTTCTGTCATGAAAAATAATTGTTCGTCTCAACCGAATGTTCGCGTTAATCAGAGTCGACTGTAGTATAATTTTAATAATTAAAATTTATCTACAATGAATAATTTTGTAAAATTATTCTGCTTTACAGGACGTTGTGGCTGAAGTGAATCGTATGATTATTGAAAATGAAGACCAAATTACCAGCATCAATGAAATTTCCGCTGATTATTATTTATGGTTACAATGTAAGAAGAACGAGTCAGCAATGAAAGCAGTTCCATTTCATCGATGTCGAAGCATTTTTTATTAACATTTTTGAATTTATGTGAAATAGCTTAAGAAAGTGAATGGAAATAAATCTGCATACTAATAGAATTTTGCATAATATGGAATGCAATTTCAATAGAAAGATTGTGCAGCAATAAGCAGTGTCATTTAATGAAGTTTTCTATTATATTTATGCTATTACTCTACTGATGACTAGAATTTAGGTTGTTTCACCAAAGGAAAAGTGCCTCTCTATTTTCATAATGCAATAAAATAATAATAATAATAATAATAATAATAATAACACTTACTTGTGCAAATGAAGTGGCGTATGTGGCGTGCTGCGCTGTGGTAATGAATGAATTTCATTGTAATCGTGAATTCCATATAACCGTATAAGCAGAGATGTATTCTAAAAATGTAAAAGTGCTATTTTAGCAAGCATTTTAATTTTCAATACAATATGCAATTTAAAAAAAGCTTCACTTTAGTGCTTAAATCTTTGAAATATGCGCCAATCATCCGCGGAATGATCCAAGTCAAAGATTGGTTGACAACAATTGAGCAATACTTCACTTCCGGATTCACAACAAATGCTAAAATATTACCATAAATTATCACATTATCAAAATTGAAACAATATGCAGCATTCACCAGTTACGATGTCTTACTGTGGAAAACAAAAATGCACTTAATGCCAACAAATATGTCATGCATTAATTTGTCAAATAACAAGCAAGCTGGATGAATAAAATAATAATAATAATAATAATAAATAACGCTCACTTTTGCAAATAAAAAGAAAAAGTGAACAACTCAGCAATTCCATATAACCAGAGATGCATTATGCAAAATTAAAATTGCTATTAACAAGAAGCGACAACTCTGAGAATTTACAAGTAATTTACAAGTTGTTTGACTTATTACCAAACTTATTTCAAATTATCATGTGAACATGAATTACATTTCTTGCCTCACTGCAGGGTTGATGAGAGAAGTATTACGACTTTGAATTTGAACGTGCAATAAAGGAAAAGTAATAAATGTAAATTTATCCACTTTATCTTCCTCAGGCATTCATTTACTGGTCATATATAAAATCTGCAATTTCAGCTCAATCAAGCACTACGTGTTCACACCAGAGTTGCCGTCCAATTTGTTCGGGTTAATTTTTCTCAGCTATACTTTTTTCATCAAAATAACAACAGTGCAGTTCATTTAAGAAAGTGAGTATCATCTGATCGCATATTGAAATAAATCAGTAAACTTGTCGTTTTTCAGATATCTGCTAATATATATATATATATATAATTTTTTCAATTATTACAAACAGCATTCATTATGGTACGTATTTTGAAAAATTCCAAAAAATATTCACCATAATTGAATTAGTTGTTTATAGAGGATTGATGCAACGGTATGTTTCGCTTTCACAGTGACAATAGCAGGACTAATACTGATCTGGATTTTACGATTCATTGCTGATTCATAGAAGAAGAAGAAGAAGAACGACGACAATAATGAAATTAAATTAAAAAAAATTTTATGCTGCTTTTTATTTTTTTTAACCTTTGACTTCAATTTCCACTGATTAACATGTGAAAAAGCAACAAAAAAAAATACCAGCTATAAAAAACTTGCCAATAAATGTTGTACACAGCTGTCACATGATCATTATTGAACATGTTGTGAATGAAGAAAAGTAAATTATAAAAACAATGCAATGTCAAAAGTGAAAATTCGTTTATAATATTATACTGATTTACTTGCTTTAATTAAATTTACTAATGTAATTTAATTTTTGAATTAATAAGCTTGAAATGGGACAACAATCTTTCAAACTTTTGGAAAATTCGGCATAATTTCAGACTTAGCCTACCTACCACCTACCTGTAAAGAAAACAATTAACTGATAAAAATTTGCAAAGCATTTCTGTGCTACCGTAATAATAATTCATTGAACAGTAAAATCATCGAACACTGAAGAAGTTGAATAAAGGAGAAAATATTTACTTCCAGACTTGCATTCTCCTATATAGACTAATTATCAATTAGCAGCAGCCAGTTTTGAAAATCAAAAATTCTGCGCAGAAGAATCAGGTCATTTCACGAAACCACTTATGCTTAAAATTGTGTTCTTGTAAACAGTCAATTTAAATTACTATTAAAAATTAAAATTTTCAAGAAAAAGTACACCATTTTCAAAAACAACAAGTCACACACAAATTTTTATAAAAGTGAAGAAGACCTTCCATTATCAATTATTATTTCTTTATTCAGAAGTGTCAAACCGGCTTTGATTGAAAATTCACTGCAATGAAATATACAATTTTAAAATTATTCCTTTACTTATGCATCATGGATATGATGACATCAGCTCATCTTATATGGGTTTCAGATGGTAAGCACTTTTTTCTCTCATTCATTTTCTGCAACCAATTCAACAAATTCTTAAAATTGGTAGTAGTAAATTTTTTCAAATTTTCCTTTCCAATTAAACTTTACCAACTTATCGAAGACAAAGAAAAAAATCAGCGCAACGTGAACAAAATGAACAAATCTTTTACCACAAAACAAGTAAATGCATGTAGAAAAAACAACAGATAAAATAAAATTACTACACACACACACACACACTATTCTTTCACTGCTCACCTCAGAAAAATTAAGTTTTGAAAAAAAAAACTAATATCAGTGTGAAAAAATCCATAAATATTCACAGAAAAAACCAATTAACTTACAAGCATGATGATTTTCAGGCGTCTTAATATTTGCTCAGGTTGGGATTTGAAAACGTATACCATCTTTTCTTTCAACCAGCATTTTTCATTTAATAGCTCGATTCCGCTTTCATGAGCCAATAAACCACTGATAATGAATGAATTGAAAAAAAATAATACTTGATTTCTTGAAAACGTCCTATGGTAATATAAATTATGTTACAACTGCGTCTTTGAATCGTTTCATTCAACTGTATGTTTATCAATTGTTTAAAAAATATTTAAATTACTATTTTACAAAAAGAAAAGAAATAAAAAATGCAAAACAATCACCTGCATAGAAGCATATATCCATACAGCGGGGCTGAGGAATAGTAGTAAAAATAAAATTCTTCAAAAATTCACAACGCATTCCAGGCTATGATGGATGCCAGGGAAGTTATACAATAAGCTGCAATGCTGGTTTGTGTCCACCAATGTATCGGTGCACAAGTGGACGATGTTGTCCTGCAATAGGTGCCGTTGCATACCCATCATTTTCACATCATTACCGTATTCCAGTATATAAAAGTAAGCTCGTTTTAAAAATTTTCATAATTAAAAAACATAACAGATAAAATATTACATTTTTAAAAATTATATCAATCATTCTACCAATCATAAGATGAAATGCTTTAAAATTTATAAACAAACAAAGAAAACGTAGAAAACCTAGTAATTCTGACAGGTGACAGGAAACAGTGCTATTTACCATTTTTGACGCTTGAAATAAACCAAAACCATCCGAATTAGATTAGATGTTCATTTATGACAAAATACAACGCATATGAAAGAGAAATTAAAATCATGCTTCGATCAAACAACATCAAGTAAGAAGGTGGAATTTTCGCTCACGTAACTAAATAGATTTATTTTAAAATTATAATTTTATCATAAAGAGTGAACTTCACTCATTCAATGTGGTTAATTTTTGTCATTGCATATACTTTACGCGCTTTTGATAAGTGACGTTTTAGCATCGTACAATCGGTTGGGTCGATGTCCTGTATTTTATGGTCGAATGGTTCCACCAGTGTTCAGGCGTGATTCTTGCTTAACAACAGCGCACTGTCCTCTTGGAATGACGTGCTGCGTGACTTTGACTGGAAGACAATGCCTTTACGCCCGAAGTCTTTAATCTACTACTACAACTACCATTTTGATTAACGTCGGTGCGAATTATTTTCATAATTCTGCAGCACACAGTACAAATAAACAAATTTGCACCAAATAATCAAATTGTTTCTCTGATTTGATTTCTGAAAAATTAAAATTTATCAAAAAAATAAATATCTATCCAATAATATTTCCCACACAGATGGCATTCGGTATTGGTTTGCGAGAGACAGACAAAATGTGCAATTCTGAACAAGAATGCTAAACTTCAATTTCCATAAAACAATTTTCATTTTCCAAACCAACGTTTTATTTACCTCTTCTTAATAAACAATATTTATTGTTCAACGCACTGCAGCCGAAACAATGGAACAAAGTGACAATTTGGAGTGGGAAAATAAAAAAATTCACTCCACGTTTGCTGATCTCAAAAAGTCATTGTACTTGTCTTCATCCATCAAAGTATCCAACTCGGATTCATTAGCCACTTCAACTTTGAAAAGCCACCCTACAGCACCACAACCGTGTTATGTGGCATTTTTTTTGCAACAGAAAGTAAAAAAGAAAAAACAAGTACAATTCATACCATCATCATAACAGGACTTGTTTATAAGAGATGGATTCTCTTCCAGTGCTTTATTCACTTCGGCTACAGTACCCGATATTGGACTGTATATATCACTGGCAGCTTTTACACTTTCCACCACTCCGCACTCAGCTGCAGAATAATAAGCAATTTTTTGAAATAGTAAATTATTTCAAAATAAACATTTTGTCACCAAATTGTTTTAGTTCAGTCTGCAATTCAGGCAGCTCAATGTAAACCACTTCACCTAAAGCTTCCTAAAAAGCAAAATTATCAAAAATCGGTGCTCAATTATGTAAACAACGTGAATAAATTTACTTGAGCATAATCAGTGAGTCCAACAGTTCCAATTTTGTTATCGACGCTAACCCATTCATGCTTTTCAGTGTACTTACGATTAGCTGTATTAAGATGAAATAATTGAAACAGAATAATAATTCATTAAGTCAGTAAAAGGGAAAATAAAAATTAAAAAACAGCAAGTAAACATACACGAATTTGTACTGATGTAAGCTACGAACAGCAATTAATTATGAGAATAAAATTTCATCAAATACGTATGCTATCGCTTTTTTCATTTGATAATTTCATTTTTTGTCACTTGCTATCAATAAATTCATTAGTTAAAATTTCATTAGAGAATATACAAAACAAAGCGAAGAGAAAAAAAATCAACAAGCAACTGCTAGAAATATATTACAAACCTAATGAAGGTGACTTCGAAACCCACAAACGCTGTGTAGCATTAATGAATGAAACTTCTACTAACTTCCTCAGTACAGATGTCGAATGACCAAATAGCACATTTTTGAAAAATAAACTCATCTTTGAAAGCTATAAAAGAGCCTATGCAGTGAAACATAACACGGACGACAATGTATGAAATGACTGTAGAAAGTCAAGTTTCATTTTAAAATTTTGTACAGTTTGTTTTTAAATCACAACAAAATTTCATTTAGTGAACATGTTTTATATAAATAAAAAAGTAAATTATGATTGATTTTATTAAATTCATTTTCAATTACCGTAATTTGAATTTACATTATTATCACAAAAGCACAGTAATAAAGTGACAAGCTGGTTTGTTGAATTTTATGATGTAACAGAAATTTTATCGTTCTAATAATATGAATTATTCTTTTTTAAATATTCATTTAAACGGTTAATTTTAATTAATTAATTAATTATTTATTTATTATGCACGATGTTGGTTTGTTTGGTTTGCTTTATTAACAAATTAATATTTTTCTATTATTAAATGGTCGAGGAAAAAAATTGAGCCATATTTTTGCTCCGGTATTGTGGTTCGAGGATTGCAAAGAGGCGGTCGCCAGCTTGGTTGTCCAACGGGTACGTGCAAGAGATGAAGAAAATTGAAATTTCCACTCATTGAAATGATTATTTTTAGCAAATTTTTCGGACGACGTCGTCGCCCAATTGCCGCAACAATTCCAAACAGGCGTATATTATGGCTTTGCCAGTGTGGACAATGGTGAAGTGTATGAAATGGTGATGAGTGTTGGTCAGAACGTACAATTCAACGATACGAAGAAAACAATGGTGAGCAAAATTTGAAAAATTTCCTTTCACACCATCATGCCACTCACCAACGATTGTCGTGTTCACCGCAGGAAGTGCACATTCTACACACGTTCGACCGGGATTTCTATGGCTCTCTGTTGAAAATAGTGATCTTAGGTTATATTCGGCCAATGGTCACTTTCAATTCTTTGGGTAAAAGAAAAGAAAGCGATTGAATTTAGCTTCAAGCAGCAATTCAGCTTTTTCTGCTTGCTTTATTCTCATCTGTTTCTTTGTTTTTCTAGATCAATTGATTGAAGCAATTCAAAATGACATTTCTTTTGCAAGCGAAAAATTGAAATTGCATGAATACCAGCTTTTCAAAAATCATCCGTACTTTTCATGAAAATTATGTGAAAAGTGAATTTTTCTTCTTTTCGATTAACCAACAACACACAACAACGCATAAATGCTATTTGATAATTGTTGAAAAGAAAACTGAAAATTATTCAAATTTACCATGCAACTAATTCTACACTTGCAGAAACAAAATAAATTGTATAAAACAACTTTTACAATTGTTTGTTCTTTTTACTTGATCGAAAAGGTTGGTGTGGTGTTGTTGATTTGATCAAAATAAAATTTACGTTTTGGAGGCACTTCAGGCTTGCGAATTTGATCCGGAACTTCGTATGCGTTTTCTTCTTCTTGTGAAGATTCCCAATGTGCAGCCTTGATTCGACGTAGTGTTGCCAATTTTCCCTTGTCCACTGAGGACACATTCACTTTCCTAAGCGTCGGTATCAATTGAGCCACTTGATCAATGGCACTGTCCTGTTTGCAATGTTCTTGTTGGCACGGCTGCTTAATAGCAGCAATTGATTGTTGCCTGTTATTTGTTGGTGAGATTACTTGACTTGGGAGACTGTAAACTCCGCTGGAACTGTTCTGACCTGGGGCTGATCGGTCCGATACAGTTCTCTCTGGTGAATGATTTGCAGGTTCACAATTTGCCAAACCGTCCAACGTCAACGGTACGCTTGCACTGATTTTCGAGGATTGATTGGACGAATCCGCTTTCGAACTTTGCTCTGCCAAATATAAATTTCTCGCTTTTGACGCAAATATTGACCAAATGATCACCACACCAACCAACAAAATGGCGAACGCAATATTTAACATTATTGTTATCCAGTTGTCCGAATTCCATATACAACTGTCCATTGTTGCCACGCCTGAAAATTTCCATTAAAACAAAGCTGAACAAAATTGAAAACCAACAACAGAATGGTATTTATCCAAGAAATAAAATTTGCATTACTTAATTGCGAATTCTGCTCTTGTACAAGTGACATCAACAAGCCAGCTACGGTAAAAGCGCACTCCGCATCCAACTGAATATCCTCAAAGCGGTTCTCTTGCAGGCATATCAATGAGCTGAAATCGTTTTCATTCTCACTGGCGCTTGCTTCGCACTGAAGCATGTATGTGTTTGTAGAATTCAGCTGGAATGGGTGAAAGGTCGACTCAGCGAACCCATTTCGCCGGTCAAAATGAAATTCTCCCATTCGACTTGAATTCAGTGAGCATCTGAAAATAATTATTCATTTTCATATCTTATTGCTCATCCACTATGAATTGAATGTTTCACAAAGAAGAAAAATTAATTCAAAAATCTCACCCAAAATCATCAATCAGAAGAATACTGTTTCTCAAATCGTGCCTACTTTGTGCAATGCATCTTTTCAATTCAACTGATATACCTTAAAATTTGTAAATGTGATTATTGATCAATTTAATTTAAAAAAAATAATTCAAACGAAACACAAACATACCTCGTGAATAAAGAGCAACTATTGAGTGTTCTTTATTGGTGGTCACTTTAATCAATGCATCTTCGATGCTTTCCAACTGCAAACGAAAGTCAGGAATTGGCAACGGTGAAACATCAGAGCTATAACAATAATAAATAAATAAAAAAATTATAATTACATTCATCACTTGGAGTAAGATCAAATCATTTCCATTCACCTGTTTGCAACATTTGAACATAATTTTGGACACCGTATTGAATAGAAAGTATCTTCAACTGTTTCAACAGCGGCAAACTTTTGCACAAAAATTATCGTCTCATAATGCAAATCATCCTTAAACAAAATAAATCAAATATTTCAATTTATTTATTAAACAAAACAAGTTTTTGTTGTTTAAAAATAAAATAAAAAAGTCAGTGTTCGATTTTTTTAAAAGAAATACAGTAAGATTTGATAAATGATTTGAAGTGTTCAATGAAATACCAGCCCGTCAATGTTGGTGTTGTTGTCAAAGCAATAAAATCCCCTTTTGTATTTTGAACAACTTTTTTCCTTTGAATAAAACCATTTCCAATGAATATAGCTGTCGGGGAATTTGATCGAGAAAAATTGTAATAATAACCAGTTGACAATTGTATTAAACCTTATTGAAAACTGCCCATTTATGATGAACGGTAGTTGCGAAAAACAAGTTCAACATTGATCAACAATGGAAAAGCTTGTCAACGCTTTTCACAAACTGAGTGATTGAGAAAGGCATCATGCTGCACTGGCCTAACTGATCAGTTTTTAAAATGTAAACTGCTTTTTATTTTCTCAAAAATTCATGCACAACCTGATACAGTAATCTCTGGAGTATTGTCGATTGGAGAATATTTTGCAAATTTGCGCACAACAACAACAACAACAACAATTTAAACTTGAATATTATATTATCGTGCACAAAAAACGGTACTATGAAAAAAACATTAATTTATCTAAATTCAAGATTATTTAAATTATTTCTTTTACAAAAAAGAAATTAAGTTTCATTCACCTATCAATCAATATAAGTTGCAGATCAAGAGATGGAATAATTTGAATGATTTTTTTTTTATAAAATGTGAAAAAAAGAACTTACTGATATGATACCGCAAGCATGATCATCACCGTCATCATCGGACAATGCAATATTCAACGTGAAGTGCTCTTTAGAAGATCGACTTGCAAGACAATCTTGTCTGGGGAGTGAATCGCGTGTCCCGGCATAAATCACTCCAGCAAAATGAGGACCGACAAAAATTTGAATATCCAAACTGCTTGTTTCGCATCTCACTTTGACTAGAATGACAGGAAAAGAGAATAAGAGGATAGAATAAAAGAAGAAAGAAACAAAAATTAAGAGAAGCTATTTTTCAATTAATTACCATACTGATAGCTGGCGTTTGTTAGAAAAATTTCAAAAAATCCAAAAAATGCGTGCAGCAAAAGCCGAGTAGTCAACAATGGTACAACCAAGCCAGAATAGTTCATCTACTGACTGACTAGCGTTTGGTGCAAATTGTTTCTCAAGATAAATCTGCCGACAAGCATATACAAGAGGACAAGTTCATTAAAGCTGAGAATTACACCGAATTTCATCAAACACCAGCAACAATGACAGTAATAATTTTGAATTATGAATCCAATAAGAAACAAGAACAAAAAAAAGTCAAAAATAAAGAAATGAACAAAGTAAGGAAAGTTAAATGAGAATGGAATGAAACCACCAACAACAACAAGAAATCAACAACTGAATCATCATACATATACATGCACAACTCTGCTATCGACCGACCCGAGTTCAGATGAAATTTGTCATTGGCTATTGTTGTAGACGATCCAATGATGATCATTGGGCATTGTCATCACTGCTTATTCAAACCTTCGCTTTCGCCAACGTAACGACCTTGTTCTTCAACGTTTCAAATAAGTCTTGCCGGCCACTGCTCGCTTGAAGGTTATTATCGTTGTTGATTTTTACTTTATTGTACTTTTTTGCCTTTCTTTCTCCCTGTACTATTTTTTAAACCTCTGAACAAAAAAACAAACACCTTGTAACCAAAAAATTTCACATTCACTATGACAAGCTCAACAACAGTTCACAATCTTATTTTCTCTGTTATCATCATAAAGAGGACAACAACAGCAAAAAATTTTTTTAATAATTCGACTTAAAAATAAACAAAATTTGCTGCTATTTTAATATTTACACTTCAGATAACGAAGAACTTGTTGCCAACGTGCCACAAACGTTGCAAAGTTCAGCTAAACAAATAGTTATACATTATCTAAAAACTGAAATGTGAATCATTTTATTTAAAAAGAAAGAATATTTAAAAACTAATTCAATGTTTATACGAAGATAAAATTCCAACCCAAAGGTGGGCTTAGGTATTGCAATTTATTCATGACAATCACCTTACTGTTACAGTATACCAAACGTATGATTGCTCATATATTGAAATCATTTAGTTTGTGGCGCTTTCAATTTTACACTGCTTGGTAAGAAAAATATTTTGATACATCAGTATTACTAAAACATGCTATTAAATCTCAGAGCTTCATGCACGTTTTGTTCAAAGTTCTCACGTTATTGTTTGATGATTAATCTATTTTGATTGTAAAATTATTTGAATAATTCATGTGAAAATCAGTTTAAATTATCTACAAAGAAGAAGAAGCATAACTAAGCTATCCATTGGTGATGAGTCAGTCATAAAGTAGAACTAAAATTGTTTGTGATCAGTTTAGAAACGGCAAGCAGACGGTAGAGATGAATCGATTGTTCGGTCGTGGCAAAGCGAAAGAGCCACCACCATCTCTAACGGATGCTATTCAAAATGTGGATGCTCGGGCTGAACATATTGATACCAAAATCGGTCGCCTGGATCAAGAGTTGAATAAATACAGAGAACAGATGAACAGAATGCGAGATGGTCCGGCGAAAACTGCGTTGAAACAAAAGGCATTGAAGTAACTTTTTTTTTAAAAATTTAAATCAAACAAACCCTAGCTGATTCATTGTCAGTTCAATTGAGTAAACATGATTGGATGTTTACGTCATATTTCTTTAGAGTTCTCCGCCAGAAAAGACTTTACGAAAATCAGCGTGATAACTTAACTCAACAAAGTTTTAACATGGAACAATCGAACTATGCGATTCAATCGCTCAAAGGTAATTTTCAACGAAAATCTAAGTAACTAACTAACTAACTTCTTTCACAACGATAATATATTATCTATATATTTTTTTTTCAATAAAACTGATTATCAATAAAAATAACCAACCGTTGTTTTAAGATACCCAAGTTACAGTGCAGGCCATGAAGAGCGGTTTGAAAGATATGAAAAGGCAACAAAAAAATTTGCGCATTGATTCAATTGAAGATTTGCAAGATGAACTAGCCGACATGGTGGAAAACAGTAATGAAATTCAAGAAGCACTTGGTCAAACTTATGGCATGCCAGAGGTGAAATTAATTTAAAAAAAAAAGAAAAAGAAAAACTTTAATCAGTTTTACCTTTTGCAACAAGAAATGTATTTCCAATTTTACAGATTGACGATGATGAACTGGAAGCAGAACTCGAAGCGTTGAAGGATGAAATTGTGCTGGACAAAGATTCAACTTACATAGATGATGCACTCCGTGCACCGGTTGTACCTATCAAAGAACCCGGAAGTGAGACTGCTACAACATCATCTACAAGTCAAGTACCTGTCGACGAATTCGGCTTACCAAAACTTCCTGCGACATGATCGAGTTTTTACAGCTAAATCGCCTATTTAATAATAACTGTATATGTATGTGTTATACATTGTGTATTGGTATAGATATATTGCACTGATGCAAACTGTGTAGTTTGTGCACAGGTTTCTTTTCTATCAAAATAAAACTTCTTTTTTCAATAATTTAATGAGAGAATTTTTTTTCTTTTAAAGCAGTGTAGTTCTTCAAAATGAAACAAGTCCACGAGGGAATAGAGAATTTATCTCAGCATTTAGAAATTTCATTTTCACAAGTGTTTGCAGATATGCCAAAGAGTTGTTCAATCGACGACAATCGATCAATAAGTTCTTCGGAAACTATATTAAAAATTTCAGTTTGATGGGGAAATATGAAAAAAATAATAAATTAATTACCTTTGAAATTGCTGGTTGCTACTGACAATTTTTTGATCACGTCACTCAGTGGGCAAGGATTATCAGCATCGATGACTGTCGTCGAACAACTATTATTATTATTATTGTTGTTGTTGTTGTCGTTGTTATTCTGTACAAGTGACGACAACGGTGACGCTGTTGAATATGGTAATTTCATCAAGTCAGCACCGAATTTTTGTTGAAGACGATCTTTCAGACCGCATGCTAATGTCAGCAATTCAACACACTGGGTTTGCAGTTGTCTCAAGGAGGACTGAAAAATGGAAATAATTTTGAAAAAAAAAAAACAAATTTTAATAATCAATTGAACAACAAGCAACTCTAACCAACTGACCAGTTGTACAAAAACTTGCCCTTTGGGCGAAGATTTGCCATGCTCACTAGTTGCAGCAGTAGCGGTGGTGCGAAGTTTCCGTTGCGACGACGCAACATCCACCACCACCAGCTTACTCTTGGCCGTACCAGCAGAACCACCGATGTGAAATGATTTCGAACGACTGAATCAAAAAATTAACATATTATTGTAGGTGTGAAAAAGAAAAACAAAACATCCACTTCACAACCTGTTCAACAGTGTTGGACTGACGTCGGCTTCAACTTTGCTGGACATCATCTTCTTCAACGGATTGTATTCTTTGCGTCGCAACCAGGCAGCCGTTTCTGGCCTCGGACTGCTCGCGGCGGATTTGCATTTCGACGACAAGCCTACCTGCCGAGAAGATCCGGCAGCGGAAGACGACGAACAAGCAGCTTTATGACTATTTCCGGTGGTTTGGGTTTGGGGCGGCGGCTGCTGTTGCTGCTGTTGGGCCAACGCCCTCATGCTGTAACGGCCGCCGTCTCGTCGGGTGAATTTGTCGACGTTGCTTTTTGCCAACGACGACGGTGACTTTGCTTTGCAGCTTCGGGCGGTGGCCGGCGACGACCGACCAGACTTTGAACATCCAACAACAGCAACACCGCCGCCGTTGTTGCTGCTGCTGCCACCTCTGCTCTTGGAACCACACCCCGGAGATTCAACCCCTGTCGACAACGGTTGACGTTTTCGCATTTTTGAAGAAGTTCTCAAAAAATACTCCACCTTTTCAACACTATCCGCCGGGCTGTTGTTGCCAAGTTGGATGAAAAAATTTTCATTTCCAAATTTGCCATCTTTTTTCTTCTCTGAATCCTCGTCAACGTCATTTTCCTTGGAATGAGCTGTTTCAAAAATTTCCTAAAATACAAATAAACAAAAAATCATCGTCGTCACCTTCATCGATGAAATTGATTTGAAATAATTTTTCACCAATTTATTGGCAAAATAATCCCGTTCCAATATGTAGGTTCCACTGTCGCTCAAGTTATCATCTTCCAACGTGCCTGCCTTGTTGCAGTATTCTAATTTAGAAGTTTCAATCGTTTCAACATCATCAACTGCTTTTGCAATATTTTTCACTACAAATATTGAAATTTCATAATAAAGCAACAAAAAGAACATTAATCAATTCATAAAATATAACACAAACTTGGACGATAAGACGAGCGTTTGGGAACTGTTGCCGATTTCTGTTTCACAGGCTGAAATAGCAAATTTACATAAAGAACAACCAACAAATACGAGGTCAAAATCAACTGTCCAATTTCAAATATGCAATACAATTTACAACAACTACTATCATATTATTATCGTTGATATTATTATCAAATTCAACCGACCTGCTTTGGTGGCGTTGATTTCTTTAAAGCTACCATATTTGTTGTAGACATATCATCATTAAAATGAATAGTAAAAGCATGATTTTCTGTTATTGAAAAAAAAAGAAAAAATGAAACGTGGGGAAAAATGTTATTTCGCTTTAAACAAATATTCCATACCTCGTCTGTTGATATTTGAGGAGCTTGTTTCGCCGGAACCATTAACAAACGGAATGTCCATGCGTATACTTTGCTTCGTAATTGCTGTTTCACCAATCTCAGCAGCTTCTGTTGAACACTTCTCGTTCACAACGTTTGTAGACGCATTTGACAATCGCCTTTCAATATCTTCTTTAGCTGAAATTTCTGTTAAAAAACAATAAATTAACTAAACAAAAAATAATGCTATGCATTTACCAAAATCAGATTGAGGCTTCGACTCTTCACGATTCCACCATGCTGGTGCTTCACCAAATAATGGTGTTCGGCCATGATCCTTTTCCAACTCTGCAAATATAAAATAACAATTGTCGTATTCAAATTTCTGAATCTTCACCAGGACAACATTTTCAAAAAGCTGAATATATGATACAAAATACCACAGTGCAAAAACTGAGTCGACATTTAATTATACATGCTTGATATTAGAATAAAAAATAACAATGAACTACTATGTCAAACTAATAATAGAGTAATAAAAAGAGGAAATAATAAATAAAAAGTTGCTTACTGGCTCCAGTGTGGTAACGAAGACCAGATGTAGCAGGGATGCTTGTTTGCAGAGCTTCCTCTTTGTCTGACGATTGGTTGGACGAAACTGAAGGAGGAAAAGAATCTTCACTGACTTTGCTTTGGTTTTGCATAAACTCCACTTCTTTGCGTTGTAATGCGGGAGAAGTTACAGGCGAAGGGAAATAAACACTGGGTTTGCAAACGGTGGCTGGTATCATATTTTCAGAAAAATTAACCGGATAAGTTGCACGAGTCATTGATTGCCTGATTGCAGAACACGAATCTGCTGGACAATGACAATATGAAAAGGATTCTTTTGAATAAGGTAACATGCCGTGATGGACGAGGAAAACATTCGATGCCGTTGGAATTGAATTTACGTCGGCAGAAAACTGAGGCATTGTAGGCTGCTGCTGCTGCTGCTGCTGTAACATTTGCTGTTGTTGTTGTTGTTGCTGTGCTGTTGCTGGTGATGATGATGATGGTGATGATAAGAACCATCACAAGCAATCCATGGACTACACGCATGCGAACCAGGATATACATTTCCAACTATAGACGCATACGGCGTCGGCCAAGCCTGTGAATTCAGTGCAGGTATATCGTTTTGCGCATAGCCAGATTTCAGCCGATTGCAAATCGAATAAGCGCAACAGCATGAATGACACGAGCCATTCTGTGGTAGAGACGCATATTCGGCATTTATCAAACAGCTGTGCTGAAATTGAGCTGGAAAAGTTAAACTGGATGAATGAGTGAACTGCTGGAAAACAGAATGAACTGGAACAGAAATACACTGACTGCTCGCATTATCAGTAACTACTGCTGCAGAGCTGGATTCACTGGAATCATTGTTATTCTATAAAAATTAATAAATCAATTTCAAATAGAAGTTTTATTAACAAAAATGAGCTAATAATACTGAAACGGCTATTTAAAACTGCGCAAGTGAGAAACAAATTCAATTAATCAATCAATCAATAACAAAAATTATACCAATTATACCATGTGAATATTCGGCGATTATTTTCGCAGAAAAGAAAATACATAAAATGAAAAACAATAAAGCAGCCTTAATTATTAATTCAGTTTTCTGATTTTGTTACTTTACACTTAATGTATTTTCATTTTATGTAATTCAGAAACCTTTATTTATTTTTAATTTCTTTTCATCAAAAACTATCTGCATATATATATATATATATATGCATGATATTCATAGCAATAACATTAACACGTTAGTAACTATTAACATTAACATTAGAATTATATAGCTAATATTTATTTAATACAACCAAAATGAAACAACAAAAACAAAAAATATCACAACATAACTAGTACAACTTAATTATAAAATATCACGTTTGTCTCCAGTAAAAACAAATTTCTGATACACATTAAACTTCAAGCTTATTTCAAAATCATGTAAACAAGACAAAAAAATAAATAAAAAATTCATACAGTTCCCTTTTTCACCTGACCGACCCAATAAATATATTTAACTACTACAATTTAAAAATTCCTTGAAAATTAGTACGGAAATTTTTAAGTAAAGAATTCAACTAGTTTCTGTAAAACTGCAAAAAAGCAATGCAAAACTACTAACTAAGAAAAAATTGCTTCAATAAATTAGCAAAATTTACTTCCGCAAAAAAAGTAAGTTAAAAAAAGACTCGAATTAAAATGTTAACAGTAAAAGTGGATAATGAATATTGCTATAGTAGATGTTGATGATTCAGCGCACAATGAAAATCAATAATGATTGAAATACAAACGCTAGATCACCACCAAGCATATGCTTGATGCTCATGTTTCCAGAATTTCTCGTTGAATCAAAAATAAACTTACCTGTTGTGTTGCATCGGCTTCATCTTCTGCTGGAGGAATTTCCGCAACGTTCATCTTGAAATTTCTACCCTGACAAACAGTCGACCATTTCTATTGAATGTATCCTTATGCATACATGCAGGAAAACACAAAAACGCTATGTATGCAATGCAAATCTGAAATTCTAAAATGAAGCTTATTCATAAATTATATTTACAAAAATAATTGAGAAAAATGCACTTACATTGAATATACATTTCAGCAATCAATGAATGCAATAAACTCTTGTATCGTACCAATATTAAATTTTAAACAATGAAAATGACTGCCAAATAATTCAATTATAATTAAAATTTCAAATAAAACAATTCAAATGTATAAAATTGAAGGCGTTCACATTTACCGTACTCCTATAGTATGAAAAGAGCTTCAAGTACAAATATAAAATTTATTTTGTCAAATATTTGAATAAACATAACAATCAATTAAAACAGTTACATGAAAAATTATAATTCTAGATTTTGCAAACTGATTAGATGATCAATGAAGTATTAATACTACTTTTGAAACTTATTTTACATTACCGTTTTTAATAGCTATTACGAAAGAGAAAAAAACAACACTTTTAGTGCACTTACAGTTGTGCATTTTGACGTTTGTCCATTGACTTCAATGCTAAAAAATGGTAAGGAAAATCAATAATAAAAGCGGTTACTTACCTGCTTTATAACGCACGTTACAATACGGCTAAAATTACGCAAAAGATCAATTTTTCTTCTTGAAAATCTCATACAAACCGAGTAATTACTGTAAATATTCATTTCAATTGTTCCAAACTGTTAGTTCCAAGAAAAGAATGGTGTTTTTATTGAAATTATAAACTGAAAAATAATTTTTTTTTTTAATTTTATAAATTAAATTTCAAACTTTGCCAAATTGTAAAACAGTTTTACACATTTTCACAGTAATAAAATGTTGTTAAAAACACATCAATTCACAACATAATGTGCCGATTGCAAATGAATGCTGACAGTAAACATTTCTTTATGGCAAGTGTTTGCATTGACTTTGCCTATCTTTCACAACACCTATTTGTTTGTTCAGTTACTCACGGTACTAACTTCATTCATTATTGCTTGACAACAATAACTAAAAATGGTTATACAAAAACATTACATATAGCTGCCACTAATTACTAACTCTTCAGTTGAAATTATTATCAATAAAAAGAGGAAGATTTATTTAAGAAAAAACCATATCAGAAAGCATGTTGTCCAATATATTAATTATACAGTAAACAACAACAGTGAAAAAGAGTGTTTTAGAATTGATGTGCAAAAAATGAGAAATTAATAAAGCAGAATCAATACAGAATATGACAAAAAGTAATAATAATGATTAAACTGACAACAGACACTAATACTGTAAGAAATTGATTGAAAACAATAAAAGATGAAAATTATTTGACGTAAGTGAAAAAGTACAAATTCAAACAACATAAACCCACCACCCACTTACTGAAATTGATGAATTTTATCTCTTCTGCTTGCTGAAGTGATAAGAAAAGTCGACATTGAGAAAAGAATCAATGTAGCCCGAACATTTTGGAAACTATTGCCAATCAACAATGCCAGTCGAACAAAATGCTCAACAATTATTATTCCTATTTCATTTCATAATTTCTTCAACAATCTGTAACAGTATACTGTTTTTGTCAATAGTGTAAAATTTAATAAAAAAACAAATTTCAATTTCAGTTTCAATCAACTTTGGAATTGTACAGTCGGAAGAGTTTGTCAATTGTGGCGGCATTCATACGCTGGTGGACAATTCAACCTTGAGAGTGGTCAGTCCAAATTATCCTGAAAAAGGCTATCCGAACAATGCTAACTGCTTGTGGCAAATTCAATCCCAAGTCAACATGGTGAAAATTGAGACAAAATTTTTCCAACTTGAACAATACGACAACTATACGTGTCCAGATAGACTGTTGCTCTCTTTGCCTTGGGATGCAGAACAAGAAGCTGAAGAGCAACAGTTGAACAACCACGGCTGCAATAGTTGGCCTGAGCAGCTAATTTTCAAACACCAAGCACCGTTCAGTTTCAATTTGACTTTCCAAAGTGATGAACAATTTCGTTACAGGGGTTTCGAATTGGAGATCACCGGCAAAGATCTTGGTCCTCCGGTGCCGGCAGATTGTGGACGCACGTATCGTTTGAAGAAAAAAAATACCAAATTTGCACTTCACACACCAAATTGGCCGCTCAATTATCCCAAAAATTCCAAATGCAAATGGACAATTGAAAACCCACTCCACGAGCAAGGCCATTACATCAAAATGGAAATGATCCACTTCGACACGCTGCAACCTCACCACATGCTGATCATAAATTCGAAAGATGATGATGATGATAAAACGAGACACCGAATTACGGGACAAATTAATAATAAAAATAAACTTTATTTTTTCAAAACTGAACGATTGGAAATATTATTTCTTTCAGACAGCAATTATTACGATGGAAAATTTCACATTGAAGTTTCTACAACCAAACAAGCAGGTAAAACAATTCATTCAGACGTTGAAAATTCTTACATTGTAATTAGCATAATCTATATATATATATACATAACAATAAATCTCTAGTCAAACTTTCATTATACTGTTTTTTTGTTAACTTATATAATTTTATACATTTTCTTCTATTTTATTTTGCAGAATGCTCACGTTCGAAAGTGAGATGCCCTGGAACAGACATATGCATTCCAATGAGAAGCATATGTGATGGTAAAATAGATTGCCCAGGTGAACATGATGAAAATCTATCAGTCTGTAATGGTAAGTATTCATAATTTTTCACAATAATTAATCAATAATCAATCTCACATTAAACTTGATGTAAAAGTTTGTTTCAAATTGTCATCAATCACAAAGTGTATGAAAAAATAGATTAACAAATAAATAAACTAAACCTAGTATCAAACTGTATATATTTAAAGAAAAAAACCTTTTCCCCAACACGTACACGTATGTACAAATTGTTGTTTAATTAAGTGCATGAAAACTGTGGCAAACAACAAATTCCGCTGAATATTGAGCTGAAAGAATCAATTGCCACAAAATCAAAACCAGGAAGTTGGCCTTGGGCAGTGAGCATTCATTCTTACAAATTTCCAAAACAAGTGCTCTGCGAAGCAACGCTGATATCACCGAAATGGATTCTCACCACTGCATACTGTGCATTGAAAATCAGGTATTTGAATTGTTTTTACAATTAAATTATACTTGATTTTCATTTCATATAAAACAGTATGAATAAAAAATTTTTTATATTTATATGTAAAATTCAAAATTGAAAATTTTATTGACAATATCAGAAATATTCACAATTTGTTTTTGGTTTAGAAAAGATATTACGGAATATTTTGTTCGAATTGGTTCTTACTGGTCAAATGAAATGGAAGAATCGTGGGAATTTGATTCGAACATTACAAATTTTTATTTTCACCCTGATTATCAAAATGACAACAAAAATGATATCGCTTTAATACTTCTGCAAAATGGAGTACCGGTTCCGTTTAATAAACGGGTGAACATCGCTTGCTTGCCTGAAGTGGACAGACCGATGGGCAGACGCCCTAAGTACGCAAACACTGGTTGGGGTTCATCTGGTATTACAATATCATGCATGGATTTTTTCTTTTTTTTGATAAATAAGATGAAACATTTTTCAGATCTGGAGAACAAAAAACAGCCCCTATACCAAGCAATCACTTCACCATTATCAATTTATGAATGCAATAGCACGTTGAAATGGATCCAACCAGTTACCAACCAAATGCTTTGCTCTTTTTACAAAAAACCTGAAAACCTAGACATCGTACTTGAACCTTTATTTTTAAATATTTCTTCAACTTCAACTGTAAATTTATATGCATATGCTTTCAGCTAAACAAAGGTGGACCTTACGTGTGCAAGGAAGATGAATCATCACAATGGCAGTTACATGGAACCATCATCAATTACCTGAGGGCGTGGGTTGAAGAAAAAGAAAAAGGTTTCGTAGTGTACACAAGTGTTGTCGCTTTTATAAATTTCATCTGGCAGACAATGTTCAATTTTGAAAATGCAATTTGAAAAATGCAATTTTAATTTCAATGATTTTGAAACATTACGACATTTGTTCTCATTTTGAATTTACAAAATTATCATATAATAAATGTCGCGTTTATTGTTTCGATTTTAATAAGCAATATTTCAAATAAGAAGCCAATTTTTCTTTTTGCATTAAACATAGAATTCTTGCATTCTTGCCGCTACTGATAGATAATACCATTCACAGCAACACTGCTTGATAGAACAGATAAAAGTAGACAGACACGTAGGTAGAGGTGAAATTTAAATAAAAATTTTTTAAAAACAGCAACAGCAAAACATCATGCAGCAAGTTTTAAATGATCAATGACGAGTTGATGATCAGTTTGATTGATCAACAAAGCAAATAACGACCTGTCCAGTTTTGCTAACGTTTGAATAATTTTGCTTTTTTCCACCCTCTAAACACTCAAAAGCATCATCACAATCTTCGCTGAAGTTGTCGAGATGCAATTCAATGCAAAGAATAGAATAGCACGAGTTCCAATAAACAGGACAGAAGAAACCGCTATCACACACAAATCCGGAACTTTCAACTAAATTGATGTTCACACTGACTGATTGACTGACGATGGCTGAAAATTTAATTCCCTTCCAATCCAATGCAATTTTATAATGCAGTCTCAGCCAACTAGCATTCAGGAATTATTTCTGCTTGCGCGCGTGTGTGTATGTATGCATTTGTTTCAAAAACGCTTCTCATAATTAATATAAAGCAAAACTGCCTGAATCAAGAAAAAACCTAAATTTACCAAATTTGCTGGTTTGCTAGAAAATTAAAAAAAAATATATATATTTCTTCTTCTCATAATGCTAATAATTGCTACTGCCATGAACACTGCCTGGCCAAATCGAGCGACTGTTTTCTTGTTTTGGTTCTCAGTTGGTTGTGTACACCATATTTTATTCACGGATGGTAGTGAAAGAAATGAAACAGTGAACAGTGAAAATTTTGAGCCAAATGGTAAAACATTGACCAATTGGTCAATGACCAGTGCCAAATTGACCCGTCGTCAGCAGCTGAGAATTATACTTGGATATTGTTCAAATGGAAATCAAGTTGTCGCTGCATGTTTCCCGAATTACAAATGTGGGCGCGGGTATTGGTGCGACACAAACATCAACCGCTGTTGTAAACCAAAACTGCTCAACATTAATATACACTTTGTCAGCCCAGTTACAGGTCTACCTTATGGTATTTGGAAGCCAACAATTCCACCGTCAAGTCTCTTTTGTCGAGACGGTAGTCCGGCTGTTTCAAGATGCCATCTTAATTCTGCATGCCCCGTAGGATTCATTTGCACAATTGACAAACTGTGCTGCCGTAGTGGTACTGCTGCAAGTACTTGCATATTTTTTTTTAAAAAAAAAACATTTCTCTTTTCTACGCCAATATTAAACTTATTGTCTAGGCTGCAATTTCGAAGCTGAACCAGTTGCACTATGTGACAGAGGAATGTGCGGTCCGAATCATTACTGCTCAAGGGATGGCTATTGTTGCCCTACAACTTACGGTATACGCTTTTTCAAATATCATTCCCTATAATCTTGCTTCAATTTTCTTAATCCTTAAATTTAAACTCAAGTTTCAGGTGGAAACGTGTGTCCAAATGGTGCAACGCCAATCGGTTTGTGCGAACAAGGACTCTGCCCAATCGGCTACGAATGTATCAGTGGACAAATCTGTTGCCCAGAACAACCTTACATTGACAATTGGCAAAGTATGAGATTAAACAAAACCAAACACAGACAATAAACACTTTTGATTTAAAAAAAAAATTTAGCTTCGGTATGTCCTAACAACAGAGAGCCAGTGGGCGAATGTATCAACGGATTATGCCCAGCCGATATGATGTGCATCAACGAGGTCTGCTGTCCAATCAGTGACATAATGAAACTTCTTCATCATAAGAAGAGAAATTAATTGCATGGTAAATAAGCTAACAATTTTAGCAGAACAAATTAAACCATTATTGAGAAACAAATACAAAAGAATGTTCAGTACTTTTCTGTGTAGCTGCTATTCATCAACTCATACAACACAACGACGATGTTTGTTATTCAAATAGCATTGGATAGAAAACATTACGTTAGTTAGAAGTTTAGTTACTGTGAAAAAATTACTAAAACGAATAAAAAGTAAAAGAAAAACAAAATCGTGCAGTAATAAAATAATATTAAATCTATTTTGCTCAACCTATGCTCATGGGAAAAATGTGAAAATTCACAAACTGCTCGTATTTATTTATGTCTCAAAATTTCAAAATATCAAATTAAATACGAAACATCCCATGAAAAGCACTTAAACAATTTTCTTACAACCGATATATTAATAAACAGTAACAGCCTGTAAATAGTGCCCATTACTTGTGAGCTGCTGTTGTTCAGCATCAGTTAACAAATAGCCAATTGTCCAATGTAGCCAGTGTAGTCGATTATTTATAAACAATGTAGACCAACTCAATGCATAAGCAACAGATTTCAACAATGAAAGATCGCCAAAGATTCTATGACTATTGTTTTCACGTTTAAGCCAATATCACCAAGCCTTATTATTATGAGATCACAACATGCAACACAAAAAGCTAGACATCTGTCTTTGTATCTAATCCATTTGTAGAGGCATGTGGCTTTTCCGTTGTCCAATTTACTTCGTGCTGCTGCAACTATTTTTTTTAACTTCTTTAACAGGTAATAATTTATGTTGCATAAATTGAAAGATTAACGTTTTTAAACAACCATGCATCAGAGTGCAGTAAAAGCTGCAAAGATAAACTAATGTTTTCACTAATTAAAATCTTAATCTCTTTAAAGTCACCTCTGTCAGAATATATTATTATTTTAAAGCATTTAATAAATATTCACATTCATGCAAAAGCAAAATTTTACTTCTTTAAAAATAGCTTTTCATTACAGCTACTTCCAGCAATACTATTCCTGGACGATCCTCTAGTCGGCTGGTAACGACTTCGACCAGTGAAAAGAAATAATAAAAATAATAAATGTATTCATGTATTTCATTTTTAGAGATTATTAGAAAGATATGACTCGTTACCAAGTTTTCGAACTCATTCGGTAAGTCAATAACAATTAATCTCTGATCACAAATTGAAGAAATTTAAAGGAAAAAAAAAATTTTTTTTTTTCCTATTCGCAGATGAAATTATTCTATGCTGATATTTCATTTCATTTTCTGTATGCAACATTCCTTGAAATTTTCTGAAGCTCAAGCATTTTTCAAAATACAATCGATTCTCCTTGCCAAGTTAACACAATAATTATTTTACATTACTGACAACTTATCAACTATTTTCACAAATACACACAATATATTCGAAATGTTGATCATCTATCTTTAAACAGTTATACTTTATACGAAATTAATAAATAACATGAAACTCTACAAATGTATGCTTATAATAAAAATGAAATAACATTTTTCATAACTTTTTTAGGATGACCGATACGATGATGGAGTCGTAAGTATATAAAAGAAGCAATAAGACATATAAAAAAACAATTGTTGGATTTTCAGGATCGTAAATGGAAAAAACGAGAAGGAAATGCAGATGTAAATATTCAATTTAATCCTTAAAAAGAGTAAATTTTTAAACACTTTAAGGATATTTGTACGGAGGATGAAACTGCTGTTATTGAAAAAGAATCTGAAGATGGAGTAGATAAAGGTAAGAAGAAACAGAGTTAAGAAAAAGAAATTAAACAAAATTTGTACTTTAACAATAACGTGATGTAGAAAAGCCAACAAGTGAGGAAGAGTCAGGAGAAAAAACATCTCAAGAAAAAGAATCAGAAGAAAAAACATCCCAAGAAAGAGAGTCACAAGAAGAAACATCACAAGAGAAAGATGAGGATAAATCAGAAAGTGAAGCATCTGAAGAAAAAGACGCATCTCAGGAACAAACTTCTAAAGAAGAAAAAGGTGAATCTGAAGAAGGAGATGATGAACATGAAAGTGAAATGGAAAGTCAAGCATCTGAGGAACAAACCTCTAAAGAAGAAAAAGGTGCATCTGAAGAAGGAAATCATGAACATGAAAGTGAAGTAGAAAGTCAAGCATCTGAGGAACAAACCTCAAAAGAAGAAAAAGGTGCATCTGAAGAAGGAAATGATGAACATGAAAGTGAAGTAGAAAGTCAAGCATCTGAGGAACAAAACTCTGAAGAGGAAGAAGATGCATCAAAAGAAGAAGATGAAGACAATGTATCTGAAGAAGGAGATGATGAACATGAAAGTGAAATAGAAAGTCAAGCATCTGAGGAACAAACCTCAAAAGAAGAAAAAGGTGCATCTGAAGAAGAAGATGAAGACAATGTATCTGAAGAAGGAGATGATGAACATGAAAGTGAAGTAGAAAGTCAAGCATCTGAGGAACAAACCTCTAAAGAAGAAAAAGGTGCATCTGAAGAAGGAAATGATGAACATGAAAGTGAAATGGAAAGTCAAGCATCTGAGGAACAAACATCAAAAGAAGAAAAAGGTGCATCTGAAGAAGGAAATGATGAACATGAAAGTGAAGTAGAAAGTCAAACATCTGAGGAACAAAACTCTGAAGAGGAAGAAGATGCATCAAAAGAAGAAGATGAAGAAAATGCATCTGAAGAACAAACCTCTGAAGAAGAAGAAGAAGAAAAAGATGCATCTGAGGAAGAAGAGGAAGATGAAGAAAAGGTATCTGAAGAAGATGAAAATGAAAGTGAAGTAGAAAGTCAAGCATCTGAGGAACAAACCTCTGAAGAGGAAGAAAAAGATGCATCTGAGGAAGAAGACGAAGAAAATGCATCTGAGGAAGAAGACGAAGAAAATGCATCTGAAGAAGAAGACGAAGAAAATGCATCTGAGGAAGAAGACGAAGAAAATGCATCTGAGGAAGAAGACGAAGAAAATGCATCTGAGGAAGAAGAAGAAGACGAAGATGCATCTGAAGAGGAAGAATCGGATGAAAGTGTGTAGATTGGAAAAGTTAGAAAAATTAACTAGGAAGAAAGTACATCTTTTTCGCACAATTATTTTTATAAAGTTTTACGTAATAATTCAACGAACATAAATGCGCTTTTTAAAGTAAATAAGAAAATTTCTTTTCTTTTCTTAAATTTACTCTCTCATTCACAGTTTGACATTAGTAAAATTCACTGAGAAACTTTCTACTGCTATAAAAAAAAAGCTATGCAAAATGGCACTTATTCACACAGAAACATGAAAATGCATAAATTAAAAGGAAATGCAGTGTTAATTCACAAATTCGTTTAAAAAAACGATGACTAAAGTCTAGCTGCATTAAACTGTTGCATTGTTTGAAACTATATTCACATGATTAAAAGCGAAAAGAAAATATATTATACTGCTTACAGTAGATGATGCAGCATATTGGATTTTCAGGATATGCATCAAGTATAATGCAGATGCTGCTCAAAATTGCTAATTAGAACATTCAATTGACCTTGTCCTTTAGTGATATTTCGTTTCTTTCAACTGTCTTTCACTTTTTACACAAAAGTCAAACAAGTTGTTAAAAGTAAATTATTCAACAACACTTAAAGTAAAGCATAAAAAAAAATATGCCAAATGGATATAGACTAACGCGGTTTAATTTAAATTGAAGATGGCAAAATTTCAGTTGCTCTACAGCAAATTTTTCCTTCCAAAGGCAATATAATATGTATATTACGTTAAATGAATTGCACCTTATATAATAATAGCAAGGAAACATGGAAAAACAAATAATATTTCGTGATTTGAATAAAATGAATAATAAAGTAAGAGAAACGTAGAACAGGAATATGTGAAAACATGGTGGTTGAGTAAAATAGTTATTATTGTTGAAGCTGTAAAATTAGACAGCCAGGCAATTATTATCGAATGCTTGCTTCACACAGCTACGTCAAAGATGGGCTTGTAAACAACGTCTCTATTCTGTCAGACAAGCCATACTATGCATAAGATGAAGCTGTCCGTTTGCTTTCATTGTGTGTAAAATGAGTTTGAAACAAAAGTGAAAATGAGCAAAATGTTTAAAAGCAATCAAGTCGTCAGTGAGCACGGTCAGATTTGGTTCCCAATTCGGGATATCAAGATCAAATGTTGGTTGCATGCTGATTTTGCAAAGTAAAATTAAGAAAGTTGAAGGGAAAAGGTTTGATCATTATTGAAAATTTAAAAATTTTTCACAATCGTAAATAACATTGACAAAGTGAACTGACTGACGACAATCAATTGCCACGCAAAGAAGAAGCGAAAAGAAATTAAAATTAGCACTCGAGTTATTAAGTTAAGTTTAAGATAAACAAGACGACCATGCTCAGCAGAATTATGATGGCTAGTTTGCGTTTGAAAAGCACAGTAAATTTAGTTTCATCAATAAAATTACAATTTTCTCAAACTGTGTAACAAGTAAACAATGAAATTCAATCTACCACATGACAACGTTGGGTAGATGTAATTTTCCCCAAAGAATACATATACATACATATATATATATATACATATGTATGTACGTACATACATACACACAAACACACACAAATGTGTATATAATAAATTAAAAGTAAATCAAACATTGCTCATTTTAAAACAAAACATTCTCGCACAATGTTGTTCTCTTGAATAATTACCATAAAAACCAAGCAACAATTATTGTCAACTGAATAAATGAGGAGCAAATTTCACAAGTAGATTTTTTGAACATTATTTCATATTGAAAAGTAGAGATTTTCAATCTGAAATTGAATATGATAAATGTGATTTTTGAAGTCCAAGATTTGATAATGCATAAATGACTTTATTGATTCGACCTAAACAAGAAGTTTTGATCTTGATTGCAGACATCACGCAAAAGACCATTTGGAATATCATTGAAAATAGAAAAAAATTATAAATAAATGAAATTAACATAATAGCATTTCAATGATGAAATTGGAAGAAAAAAAATGAAATCTTCACGTGTATAAAAAAATTCAACAATATATTTTCAAGTACAATGATAAATAATGACCCTCGTCAATGCTGTTACTGTATGAGATAAATAAGTAAAATAAATCGTCTTCAGATAAATACCACGTACACATTATACATACATATATATATATGTATAAATTTTGTAAAGACAAAAAATTAAAGCAGCATAAAACAATTCGCAGAATATGAAAATGAAAAGAACCGCATAAAAAAGATGCTGAAATAAAAACTCTGACAAGTGAAGTCGGATTCACTCACCCACGCCCAAGTTGTAAGTGAAAATTCAGTTTCGCCTGTGAATCAATCGACGAAAAAATATGCAATGTGATTTAAATTTTATGGGGGAAAAGGTTATTTTTCATTTTCCATAATCATAGAAAAAAATCCATAAAAATAAATCATTTTTGGCATTGAAATAAATTATATACGCTGTGGTGTTTTTCATATCTGTTGCTGTGTTTGTTTCAAAATATACTCATCTATATCTAGCACTATAATTGTTCGGGAGAAGAAGAAAAAAATTTGTCAAACAATTGATCAATTGTTTAATATTTCAACTTTGCCAATCGACGACAGAAAAAGCAAAAAAAAAAAAAGAAGTAATAAATATTTAAAATAAGAAACAATTACAATCAATCATAATTGAATTGTCCATAATGCAATGTAATGAAACAAATTGTGAGTAATTGAGCAGAAATTTATTTGCATAATGCATGTGCTGTTGCAATTGAACAAGAGTGAAATTTGAATTTTGCTAGATAATGAAACGGAGAAAGAAGCAGCAAGAGATTATTATAATTATTATGATAAGATGAATTAATTGATGGTGAAAAAATCACTTTTATAAAAATTGCAAAAGATCTCCTGTCCAAATATGAATACCAATAAACAATAAACAACAGTTGATTTGCATATATAGAAGTCACCTGAAATGCTTATTGATATTTTTCATTTACTACTTGAGCAATAAAAATTGTCATCAAGAGTGGGCCGAGTTGTGTGATTTGCTTGTCATTGTTGTTACCAAAAGAAATAAAAGCTTTGAGAAATGATTGATCCGACATACACCAGCTCCTCCATCATAAGCATAAACTGTTGTTCAATAAGCAAATTTTTCATCAAACTTCAAATAATAAAAATTTATCTATTCTTTTTTTTTCACCCCCTTTATTCTTTTTTCTTGATTTTTTGTCTCTCCTTGGATTCTATTTTTAATTTTTGAAAATCAAATCCTTCTCATCAATATTTCCTTAAGCGTTCTCCATTATATATATATATATATACATTTTTTTTGGTCAGAAAAATCAATTATGAAATTGATATTTTTAGGTGAAGAAAGAGAAAAAAAAATGTAATCACTGGTTATGAAAAAATAAATAACAAAAATTTTCATTCATCCATCAATCGGTTCGGTTATATATACATTTATATATTAAAAAAAAAGAAAATAAATAAATAAATATACATATGAATAATGACAATCTTATAAATTATTCATTCAAAGTTGAAAATCATCTATATATATACTTATACATAATAACAATTATTTTCTTATCAAATAAAGCAAGCAACTAACAACAATGAATGCGAATGTGAAAATGGAATTTCAAAATCAGTTTGCAATATAAATAATAACGGTGATAGTGATAACAATAATAATAATAATAATAATCTGTGAATGAAATTAGTAAAGGGTATTTTATATTTATTTGTGCGCTTGTCAGCAGATAATTATAGTCACAGTGTTGATTCTCATGAGAACGTTTCGGTATGAAATAGAATACGGGTTTCCTTTCTGAATATTAATTACTAGACAATGTTGGAAAGTTCAAGCCATTTTAGCATAGCTTTCTTGTCCAGCAATGATAGGCCAGCCAAGCAGTGACAATCCAGAGAAGAACTGCTCAAATAGCCGCCTATACGGCAAGACAAAATGGCCTATCAGAAGAGTGTTGTTGGAGGCAGACTTTATCAGCATAATATGTTATATAAAATCAATGGCAACAACGAACGACCAGAGCAGAAAAATTGTCGCCACTTTTACATCATATCACAACGAACATTTTCCAAAGTCAGTTAGTTAGTTAACAGCGGAAGCAGAATTCCTCTGCCTCTGATCCGATCTTCATTCTACATTAAAAACAACACCACAGACCCTGTTTCTTGGACAATTTGCCAACACAACGCCCCCACGCCTGTTCCTTTCATCATCATCATCATCATCAAGCTAATTTTCCAAACTCACTACCCAAACGCAAAGCACTTTACACTTTCAATCAACCAATTTTGATCACCAACACGCATCATTAAAATTAAAATTAAAATTAAATTGTCACATAAATCGTCCGTCCATATTGCTTACTTGTAACGCAAAAAAATTTTCAAAAAATTACAACAATGGATCAACGACGGCACAGCATCATGCTTGGACAAATACCAATTTTTCGAAGTAAGAAGTTGCATTTATTTTTTATCTATTTCAACTAAACTTGTAAATTTACAAAGTTTTTCTTAATTTTTTTTTGGCATGCTTAAATAAATAAAGTCCATCAAGCACATCAAGCATTCTTTCACAATCATACAGATATTAATGAATTCTTAAGATTATAATAATTTGATATACATAAATTTACTCAATACAATGAATTTTCTGTTCAACTTTAAAGAAAGAAAAACTACAAAACCAAAACAACCCTACAACAAATACTTCACAACATAGTTCAGCATATATCTTAATGAGATGAAGGAAAAAGAAAAAAATGTATTACTATTTTGGTATGAAATAATAATTGAAATGATTTTCAAAATTGATAAAGCATTTTGTTACAATATTAAGAAAGTTATATTTTTGATGAGTAGTACTGAGATTGTGAAGCGCCTGTGATATTGTTTTTCATTCAATTCATATATTGACTGTGAAATTGCAATCAAACAGATGTCAATTTTGTATTTATTACACACGTTAGCATATTTGTTAAGTCAATATGAGCATCAACTCGCTTGCTTGCCTGTATTATGCGCGCGTGGATGAATAAAAAAGGGCAAAGGCACCATGTTGCTTTGCACGAAAACAATTTTTCAAGCTCAAAAATCTATGCTTAATTGGAGAACTTTTCATTTGAACCATTTGAAAATGGATAAATAACTCAATCGATTAACCAACCTATAAATGGACAATGATGAAATGAAAAACTGAATCACAATTTCACGTAAATTTTATATTAAAAATGAAAAATATTAACAACTGATTTGAAGTATCAAAGTTATCATCAGTGTTTGCAATTTGACAAAAATTTACTAAAGTTCAAATCAGTTTAAAAAAGAAAACATTCCTTCATTGCATAAGAAATTATAATAAAACTGAAAAGTTAATTAGCATAAAGTTGCAAAAGTCTACCATGTACACTAGGGTTCCAACGCCATCGCTCTGTGTATAGATATGTACATAAATGAATAAATAAAATAAATGTTCAAATTCATTTGCATCAAAAATTCATTTCCGCTTCAGATTCAGCAAATTAAAATAAAAGCTTTACAATGTTTATTATTTTAAAAAGAGGCAGAATTTAATTACAAGCACAATTTTACGTTCAGTACCCACGCAGAGTGAATTCAATGATAGAATAATGTGCAAAATAACAACTGTTCAATTTAATTGCTTGATAAAACAAAAAAAAACTAGATACAAATACAACAACCAACATTTAATTAATTGAATCGCTTATGCTGAGTATTGCAAAGCAAATGTCATACAATTCCATTATCATTACAAAAATAGGAACATAAAAAGAAAGGGAAAAGCAGTTCCTTTTTTTTTGCATCTCTTGCAAATTATATATTGAGCAATTTCTCAGAGAATATATAATGTAAAATAATAAAATAATGGTCACTTTGCATATTTTTGTTTCTCATTTCAATAAAACTTTCACTTGCATAACATTTGAGACAGTATATCATGAGAATAAAGATAAAATAATTGTCAGTAATTCACCAGAATAAAAAATGAAAGAAAGAAAGTCTTAACAAATAAAGGATCTGCTGAATTGTTCAAATTAAATTAGATTTAATAAGTATGTAAATTTTTACTTCACACAACAGTTATTTTGATTAAAAATTTTATTTTCCCTTCCATTCGCATAGATTTGAAAAGAGGAATTGCATCTACAAGTCTATATGTAAATTTGTTTTCAAAGAATATTGTTTACTTAATAAAATATCTCATTTTTAATCGTTCAACAGATCAAAAAAAAATTAGTTTTGAATGATATTTAATTTTTCATAAATAAATATATGTTGCCAAATGGAAAACAGCCAACAGTGCAATCTACAAATAGAAATGTAATGCACCTGCAATGAATTTGAAATGACTGCAGAGAATAAATAAATAACTAAATTTGCAAAACTTTTCAAAAGCATTATCAATTTTAACAATTCGCTTCATAATAACCACGAACCATGGCGCGAATAAATAACTCCATTTATCCGTTGTTGATGAAGCGACATTATATCAAGGCAACATTAATAAATTTCAAATTTTAATTTGAATCAAAAAATCATTATCACCAATTGTCGATGAATATGATTTATGGAATATTTTTATTCTGTATAACAACAATAACAACATCCAAAACAGCAGCTGCAACAATAACAGCAGTAATGGAGTTTGCAATTTATTTTCTGCAATATCTGCATGGGTGGTTTTATTTTTCGCAATGCATGCCATCCGCCCTAAATGACATATTTCGGGCCCTAACTCTCATAAGAAAAATAATGTTCGATTGATATGCTTTGAAGAATGTTAAAAATAGAATTTATAAAAATTGCAAAAGAATGATCATCTCGCCAAAGAAAGAAATTTCGATCCGTTTGCATTAAAAATCTCTTTAATAGAGCTCTAACTATGCTCGCTCAAAACAGACAAACACAGACACACACAAACACATTATTCAACTTCCCATTCTCCCTCCTGCCCCTCCCCATTCCAACACTACACAATATTACACATATGCACACAGCATAATGTACTTGATCAAAAAATTAACCAATCAAATTTCGTAAAACAGTGATAACAACAATGATAATAAACGATTTAAAAAAAAGCAGAAGCGTGCATTCTTTTTCAATAAAATTCAAATTTGTTGAATTCATTAACAATTTTATTGCATTCTTTGAATTTTTAAACCAAAAAAAAATATGTATAACTTTTAAATTGAGCTAAACAACATACGATTGAAGAAGAAGAAGAAACAAACAACAACAACAACTGTTATAATATTTTTTAAAAAAAATTATCCAATTTGCTTAGATTCGTTTTTCATAAAAAGAAAATTGAATATTTTTCAATTGCATACAAATTGCTGATTATTAATTGCAGCAGAACATAATTTTTCATCAAAAACCCCTCCCCCTCCCCCTCCTGTTCTCTCAGCTTGCCTTTTTGAATATTGCTCTACCAGTGATGATGAATGACATGCAATAATTTGCACAATTTTTCTTGAATAATAATAAAAATAATTAATCAACAAAGTTTTAAATTTTAAATCAATCTAAGCTAATTTATCAAATGTCGCTGTTAATAAGAGTTGAAATATGTCAAGAAGTGTATATTTTTCATTTCAAAAATCAAAACCATGTCAGAATTAGGTGACAATTTTCTAAACTTGAAAATCAATTTTTTTACAAAACAAAAAAAAAGAAGATTACATTAAAAATAAATAACTAAATCTGCAATTTACAACATGAAACTTTATGGTTAAAAAAAGAGGCAGTTGAAAGTTTTAGTGAAGGTAATTGTGAATTGAAAAGTATGCAAATAATTAATAAATAAATAAATAAATTGCATCAACGAAATTAAAAATGAAGAAAAGAAATAGTTTGACAAGTTTTAAATTTACATAGCAAATAACAGAATGCTGCTGTTTTTGTTTTGCACCTACGATGATATTTTCAAAAAGGTGTGGTTTAGTAGCACATCAGAAACGAGGAAAAAAGCAGAAGATCAATAAAACCCTTTTTTCTTTGATGAACAGGTGCATTTATATATTGTGTATTTGATACAAATAAATAAGTTATTTCAGAAAACACAAGTACAATATATATATATGTATGTATTAGAATAAGTAAGTTTCAATTGTTCACACATTTCAAAGAAAATGGTGTAATAAAATTGTAGCAGTTGATTTTTGTCAAATGAAAAAAATTTCTTTTTACAAAATGTTGCAACATTGAATTAAGATGTGTAATGTGGTAATTGTGCTGACGTGGAAGCAAAGTAATTCCAAGCATTTACATATGTCGCATGTCTGCAGCACAAGAACAGCACATGGCTAGGAATGTTGAAACGGCACCAAGTGTCGCGATGTGCTTGCAAAGCAAGAAGAAGCTTGTAGTTGAAGTTCAACCAAGGAAGTGTCAGCTGTTTCTGCTTTGCTAAAGCTAAGCTTTAAGCCTTGCAATTTGCATTGAAATTTTATATAAATACAGCTTCATATTCTCTATGCAAAATGTTTGAAAATTGAAAAGAGCCATTTTTCACATCACCCACCACCACTATCACCACCACCACCACAACAACAACAACAACAGCATATTTAAATTAACAAAAAAAAGCAACTGCGATGATTAATAATAATTTGTCGACAAAATTTTGACACTTTTTCCATCATCATCCAATAACAACAACAATAATAATAATTTTTACGTCTATTTTGAAACTACTAGAGAGTTAGCTTATCTAAATTGCAGGTAGAAGAAGATGAAAGACATTCTTCAATAATAATTTAAAAAATATATATATCAGCTGATCAAAGATGAATATTGCCATGATGTATGTAGATATTTTTTGTTTTAGAAAAACTTGAACAACGGAACATGCCAAATGAAATGACAAGCAAGCACAACCCAACACATGGATCCCCTTCATCGGCCAAAACTTCCATTAATACTAATTATAACAAACAGGTAAGAAAAACAATTTTTTTTTATTATAATAAAAATTACTTTGTCAATTTTTATTTTCTTCCGATAATCAATAATCCAAGAGAAAACAACAATAACAACAAAATTAATATTTCCTATTTTTTCACATTATTAAACTGAACTGACACTTGAATTGAACATTTATTATTTGCAAAATGCAAAAATAGAAATAAAAAATCAAATATTCTCCCAAATCTATAGGAACCATAAAAATTTTAAATCAACTTGTCATTCAGTTTAATAATAAACTGATAACAAAGATTCATATTCGTTTATTTTCGAAATTAATATCAGGAGAACAATTGTCAATTTGAAACGCTACTGCTGCTTTTATGCTTCATTCAGTTGCCGCGCATTTATTTATAAATTAATAAATTGTTCTCGCGAATGCTTGTCTTATATGAGCAAGTAAAAATTACTTATTTAAAAGTAACAAAAGAATATGAACAATTTCATCACAAATTCCAACTTACTTACTGTGTAAAACGTACAATAAATCATTTTAAAAATAAGTTATAATTATTAATTGGTTTTTCTATAAATTTGCATCCCATAATTTTAATGGATAATAACTTTTGATCAAAATACGCAGTATATAATTTCCGTGTGGAAAACAACGCTAAGCATAGGAAATCGAAACCGCTAAAGATTACCATCAAATCTGTTAAAAATTCAACAGGAAATTGGTGTTTACATAAATAACACACAACAACGTCTACTTTATAAGCCGCGCAATATTACTTTTTCTTTTCAAAAGCTTCATTCATAAAAATTCACATTCATCCTATTGTTAATAATAATAATAATAATAATAATAATCTAAAACAGAATATCTACATATAAATATTATTTGAAAATAAAAATTAAACACTAAATAAGATACAAAATTTGATATGCAAAATAAAATTTATTCTACAAAATATTTCTTTTTTTGCATTTTTCAAATAATAAATTTAAAAAGTTATTCTATAAATAAATAAATAAATTGTTGTTTTGGAAACTTTAATGTATAAAAAGCACGGATAAAAGTGTACACAAACAGAACAGCATAGCACAATTGCAAATAGATAGCTTTTATTTGATACGCATTGATTTCTGCCAAATATTTAATTAAAGCTTGAAAGGGATAAGACATAATAAGCCAACGGATAAATAAAATTCATGTTTACATCAATTGTTTCAATATAAATATCAATAAAAATTTAAATATTCATTGATAAAGTTAAAAAGGAGAATAAAGAATTCAAGAGAGGTTTGCTGAGGTTTGAAAAATTTGTTTTCGATTAATAAAATTATAATTATTATTCTAAAAAAGAAATAATCTTAGCATAGATTAATATAACTTGTACAAGTTGATTTATTTCAAGAGTCATAATATTGCCTATCAATTACAAGCAGTTAGTTAATAGTTGCTTAAGGCAGAGAATCAGAAAATGCAGAAATTATTAAATTCATTTCCCCAATTATTATCTCGATCATTAGAAAAAAACATAACTAAAAACAACACCAATCCATTGCAAATAATGGCATCGATGGTAGGCAACTGCTGTGTATGTATGCTTGCTTTTTCAACTTTATTTTTTTTCCTAAATTTCCTTAAGAAACAGCTGCTGCTTGAATTTGTTCGTGAAATAAATTTTTCACAAGTAGAAGAAGAAGGAAAAAAAATCCCTTTTACCAATAGGTAATGGTGTGCAGTTTGTCAAATTTTCAATTCTGACCAATTGTTTGGCGCAAAATTGCAGAAAAACGGAAATTTAAACAATTATGAAAAATTTTTAAATATAATATTCAATTTGGGGAAAAGTTAATTATAATATCATCATCATCAACAACAGCAACAAGGATATGATTTTTTCCAATGTTCCAATCTGAGATTAAAAGTATCACCACTACAAAAGTGCGTTCATTATTTTCTCACATGGAGAAACACTTTTCCCTACAGATATTTACAATAAATACAAAGAAGGTAAGTGAACACCCGTTATATATTATATAAATATAATTATTAAATTCCACTATTTTTCTTTTCAAAATTTTCCCAAAAAAGCACTTGCATTTATTTATTGTTGCTCTACACAATGCAATTGTATAATTGTAGTATAAATAAGAACTATTCCACAAGGAAAACTTTCTTTGATCATTAAAAATTCACTAGAATCAATATATGAAATAATTGATGAATTAATTTACACCTGTTGAAATAGCGTGAAAAAGCAAATTTAAAAAACAAATCAAGCAGACAACAGATTAATTTTTCATATATTCTTCAATTTTTTACAACTTTTCAAATTATTAATTTTCAATTAAAATCATCTTATCTTATCTTATCTTATCTTGTAGAATAATGATAAAATTAAAAAGTAAGAATTAAAATTGAAATAATAACATTTTGTTGTATTTTCAAATCAGCTTTCAATGATGCATTTGTATTATTTATATTCTAGTAAAGTAAATTTTGCAAATTAATAAATTCAGCTTTTTAATTTCCTTCTTTTATTTAATTCGAAAATCTTTTATTTGCAATTTAAACTATTGCGCTTTCACTTTCTCAACATCATCATCAATACTTTGAAATCTTATAGTTCAATAATTGATAATGCATTAATTATTTTTTTAAATAATAAGATAAAAGAAAGAAAGAAAAGAAAACTTGAATGAGATTACTTATTATATTACTTTGATGTGAACAATTTTTCAAAGAATAACTGAGAACTACAGTGTAAAAATTAAAAGTGAATTATCATAATTATTATTAGATTGTCATGAATAAAAAACTAAAAACTTATCCATTTCCTTAATATGTAAAGATCAATGCGATCCGTCCAATTACAAAATCATCTTTACTATACTGTTTTCTATATTTCAAGAAAAAAAAATATACATTTCAATTAAATCACAATTGGACAAATAAATCTAATATGCAAATTTCATTGCTGACTGATTGACCATGTGCTAATGTGATTTTTTATGCTTCACGATTCATTACTTTTTTCATTTCATTTAATAAATAACAATAAATTATTATAAAGTTAACATTTCCATTTCTATTCAAAAAGTAAATTAAAAGAAAAAGAAAAGAAAAGAAAAATGCAAAGTCTTTTTGCAGAAAAAAGTTATCATACAATGATCAGCAAGTTGACAATGTTTGAAGCCATATTCTTAGAAATTTATTTTCCATTTAACCCATTGAAATTGCAAAGAAAAGAAAAGAACGGAATAGAATAATCATAATGAAAAAAAATATTCAAAATTATACACCACAAAATATTAAAATATAATTTCATAGATTTTTTTTCAAACGATAATTTTTGAAAAGAAAAAAAATACACGATTGATGAAAATAGGATCCTCTATCTTCAGATTGGATATTCTAGATAATTTCTTTTCTTACAACTTTTGCATTAATAATAAAATTCTTTAATTAAAAAAAAAGGATTGTTGACATTTCTCAGACAGATGAATTTTGTATTTTCTTAATTACATTTATATATCAATTACTGTTATTAAAATGCAAGAAAACAGAAGCTTAATGGAAAAATAAATGTTAATCTTTTTTTTTTAAATTATACAGATAGAATGAATATTGTGTAAAATGATGTGGGATAAAATTAATAATATTATGGCTTCGCACTGATGATGATGATGATGATGATGCAGATTGGCGTAAAGACAATAATTTTAATTACAATAATCAACATCAGCAATGCTAAATCAATGTTTTGTTTTACAAATTGATGATCATCAACGGAACAACATGAAGAACAACAGCAACAATAATAATAATAATACCATCAATTGTAAAGCAATTATAAAGTCAAAAATGAATAAATAAATAATATTATGCACAATTCCACTATAATATTAAAATGATAATTTATTCTCATGAAGCAAGCAAGCAAGCAAGCAATCAATGAAAAAGAACAACAAACACCACACACACACAGAGAGACTCAGACAGTTTGTTTTCTATGTTTAACGAAATGGTGCCCTGGGAGCTTTGCCTTTACGAGTTCTTATCGAATGAAATTAAATCAAGAAATTGATTCTGTTGCTACTGCTACGACCGCCGCTATCAACGTTTAACTTTCAAAGCTAGCCAGCATCTTCGAATTGACTGCTTTTCCACCTCCCTCTCCCTCTCCCCCTCCCCCGCATACCACACCCACTCACACAAAAGCATTGTTGCTACAATGACAATTTTTCCTCCAAAGCCCATCTCCCTCTTCAAGTAATGATGATTGCAATTTCTACCACTTTCCACTACCATTTCAATTGCAGCTTTGTCAATTGAAAAGCATCACTTCTTTTCTTTTAAATTAATTACTTTTTTTTTTATTCCAACATTTATCGTCCTCCATTGCGACAATAACGTTTGGTTAATTTAATTAATTTTACACATTTGATTATTATTACTATTTTAATAATTGATAAAAACTTGAAAGAACAAACAAAAGCTCATTTGTAAAAAAAAGCTGTTTTCTTCTGCATCTTTTTTCTTAATTGAAAAGCAACTTATCACGTGGAGAGAGTAAAATTCCACTGCCGCCCCCGCCCAATGCTTTTCCTTCAAAACATATGAACGGAAATGTTAAATTCCATCTGAGACGCCAGACAGCCTTTTTATTTTCCGATAGAGCTATATTACGTTGCTGCTAACCGTTGCCAAGTGTTCTACTTCTTCTCATTCTTTGCCGGTTAATAATAATAATATTATTATTAGATATTCCATTATTTTACAACTATTATCTATTATTGTTCAATTGATGCTATTATCACTACTACTACTACTACTACAATTGTAATAATAAAATAATAAATCAAAAATTTTAATATTCATCTATAGGAAGTGAAAAAGCACAGTCTTGGTGCTAACGAAAAAGTGAACCTGAAGAAAATGTCTTCCAATGGAGAAGATCAACAAGAGGATTGGATCGATCCAATTTATTTAGCTTTAAAAATGGCAAACGAAATGGCCCAACGTCGACGAAGCAGTCTGAAATCACCGCAACAAGCCGCCGCCCATTGCAATGCCAAAAGTCCCCAACTTTCACAAATGAACAGTTACGATTCAAATGAATTTTCTCGCAGCAGTGTAAGTAGCGTTTTCTTTAAATTTTTTATTCATCTTATTAATTTATTTAAAATTAAGTGACATTAAAGTTTAATTAAGTTTAATTATATCTATTCTATTATATATATAGCGTGATTCGTTGTTCACTCGCAAACAAAGTTGCTGCCAAATTTCTCTAACCAATTCTTCAATGACAAGCAGCTCTAGAAGCAGTCCTGGATCAATTGCACCAGTTGGTAAGTGAAATTAATTTTAAATTCAATTTCTCACACCAAAAAATATTAATTTGTTGTTGTTTTTTCAAAAAAAAAATTATATTGTAGCAGTTCAATCGAGCCCAAATTTAACTTCACAAAAGTCAACCGAAAGCAACGAAAGCGACCTTTACGAAAGCAAATCATCACGAGGTAATTAATTAATTATTTTTCCATTTTTCAAATCAAATTTTACTTTAACAATTATTATTTATATTAATCATAAAATTATAATTCGTTTCTCAGAAGATTTTCATTTTCTTGAAAGAAAATTTTCACCAACTGTATTCATTATGCGTAGTGTGTTAAAGGTTAAATATTTTTATCAAAGCAAATTTCTTTTTTTTTTCTTTTGAAAATGATCAGAGACTGAATTTCAAAACTATCCAATCAAGAAATTAATATTAAAATTTACATTCAGTCTAGGAATAGATTTTTCAACCAAAAAAAATGCACTCCAAAATCGAACACAGTTTATTAATATATTAATGAAAAGTTTCTTTCCTTTTATTACCAACGGATAAAAGAGTTTCAACGTTGAAATGCAATTGCATAATCAAATAAAGTCCACTGAACAAAAGCAAGAAAAAACTAGTTTCGAATAAAGAAATATAAAATAAAACCTTCTTCTTCAATTATATTCAAAAATTTGAATTCAATCTGTGCCAATAATTTACTTTTGCCTAGTGATTAACTGTCAAAGTAGGTCAAGATCAAAGGATCAATCAACATTTTCAAATCTATCGAACTGATAATTCATTTATCGAATGCGATTTAATAGAAAATTTATTCCAATTTCATTTATCATTTCTTGTCATCAATTTCAAAAAGTGAATTTTCTCCATTCAAACAAAATGACCAATTAATTTTTAGATAAAAAACAAAACTACTTCCGTCCGCTTTTTATTTGATTTCACTTTTTCCCATCAATTGGCGTGACAAATGGAGATACTTTTCAACTGATACTTTTTAATTAAAACAAGCGCGCCATCTTTTTCATCAATTTTTTAAATCTACCATTTACCATAAAATAAGAATAAAAATTGATTTTGCAATATTTTTTCCCAAAGAAGAAATACCAAGTAGCTATACAACAACACAATATACACAACAACACGCACTTTAATGATAATTTGAAAAAGTGTAATGAAAATTTTTAATAGTAAAAAAATTTGATACTCGCTTTTTTATTTATCACATAAAAGTAACTGAGCAAAAATTTCACCCACTAAAATTCATTGCACGTTCAATCGAATCAACTTTGATTATATAAAAATTCATATCTGTAAAAAATATTTTTTTTAAAAAAATTATAGTTACTGCACAGCATATTCGTAAGCTTGGAATGAAAATGAAAAGCTTTTCGTTGGATTGCGAGCAACCGTCAGAAACTACAGGTATACTTTATCATTTTAAAATAATACTATGTGGAAAATAATTTTTTTGAATATTCGTAAACAGGATTTAGTCAACTGAAAGGAGGACACTGTTTCAAAGTTCGTCCAATTTCAAAACAATACTCTTCAGAATATAACGATGACGACAGTGCATTGGAAAGTGACGTTAGTAGTTCGTCGAACATCAATTTCATCACGGTGAGATATAATTTAATAATAATTTAAAAAATTCAATTAAAAATATTATTATTATTATTTAGGCAAAAAGCGCCAATCAAGTATCACCCACTGTTTACATAGTAACACACGATTTTCGAGCAAAATTCGTCGACGAGCTAGATCTGAAGTAGCACTTATAAATATATAATTAATAATTTCATCATACTTTCTTATAACCTGATTATTTTTTAAAGAAAAGGAGAACGAGTGATGGTTTTGGATAAATCAGATCCTGATTGGTGGCAGGTAAATATGAAGGATATTTTTGTCAGCAATTATTTGATAAAATTATCACTTTTCAAGGGATATAAAAGTAATGAAATGATCGGTCGTTTTCCATCAACATGCACAAGCAGAATTTATCTGAACGAACGACCCATGCAAGTGATGCAGAATTTGAACCTCTGGGACGGGTCGGTAAATCTACGGTTATACCGAGATCAGGTAGAATTAAAAAAAAAATTTTTTTGTTTTCCTCTTTTTAATTTTAATTTTCTTCCATTTCAAAGGTTGTGTTTGCTCAAAATGAAGATGAAGACGGTTTAGTATTGGTTCGTACAGAAAAGCATCGCCGTATCAACTGCCCTGCTAACTATTTGCTGCCGTTGGGAAACAAGTAATAAAAGAAGCTGAATCAAACAACAAAAAAACAGCTTTAAACCTTTTACCTAACAATTTTGTTCTTAATTCCATTCCTATTATTACAACATAAAAACTGCTAAACTCTTCAACATTTCACAACTACCTGGTTAAACAAACATACATACATACACGCGCGCACACACAATAAATTTTACATATCTATGTATATATCTGTACATATATGCTAATTTTAAAGTTTCACTTTTATACAAAAAATTTTGCTTGTTTGGTTGTTTCAAATTAAACAATACATCCTTCTAAAGAAATTGAACCTACTTTTTATAAATCTACTGTGAATAATAAAATTTGAAATATAACCAGATTGATTTGATTTGATTGAAATGTGATTCAATCAAAAAAAAAAAGAAACTGAAATAATCAAACATATTCAACTGCTTCAATAAAACATTTATTTTTTTTTCAACGACTACAAAATGCATTTGCATTGTCAGCGCTGTGAATGGCATTTAAATAAAAAAAAAATGCAAATCTCTAGACAATGCTAGAAATTTCATAAATAAAAATAATCACCAAGAGAAGAAATTGTCTGTTTGTTTGTTTTTTTTTAATTGTCATTATTCAATCGATGCCTAACGAAACAAGCCTGAGTCATGTTGAACCAGCATGATCAACTAAGCTGTATTCGCATACGTATGATAAAAACAAAAAATGAAAGTTTTTCATGATTTTTGCAAGTACTTGAATTTAAAGCTAAATTGTAAAGGGATATGAAATATTTTGATGAAATAATGAAATTTCATATTGGTATCAAGAGTTGGTATTTTCAAGAGAGTAGGGTTCTGCTATACGTTTGTCACGCAGTTGAGCAAGGTAAATTTTTCTCGCTTTCGACATTCGTTGATTGAAAACTTTCTAAAAGTGCAACAACAACACACAATGCACACACAGTGAATATGCAAAAAGAGAAAAGCTTTTAAAAAAAATATATATTTCCCCACTTTTTCCAATTTGGACAATTTACATAACTGCCCGTCTTCTGGCGGCAAACCAAGTTGAAAAACTTCGCGTATAAATTGGTTCTCCTAATGAAAAATTAATTGTCAAAATTGAGAAGATTCAGCCCAACCACAGCCGGAAGGGGATGACAACAATTAGTTGACAAACGTTGAACGTTGTCGAATAAAAGAATAAAATTCTCTACCTTCAGCTGAGTATTCATTCCACTCGCGAACACACTGCAAAACATTTCGTAAAATAATTTCCAACACCACGAGTCAATTACCAGCGTCTCATTTCCAAATTTAACTTTGAAGCAGGGTGCAAATCCGTCCTGCAAAAACAACACCGCTTTTTTTTTGGACGAAGATGAAGATGATTCATAATTATGATAATAATAAGAGGAAGAAGAAGAAGAAGAAGAAGAAGAGGAAGCAGAAGAACCACAACAACAACAACAACAACAACCATGACAACAAGAACCATATTCACACTCATACCGTCATTGGAAGTGAACAAGTAAAAGGAAGAGAATACAGAAAATTTAAAAAAAAAAAATCAATCACTTACCTTTACTGCTGCATAAATGTCACGAAAAGAGGAACGTTGTACACGACGATCTCGTTTTGTCTGACACTTTTCCGACGCGACGGACATTTCTTGCATAATAGACAGAACATACTGATGATTTTCCGCATAAAATGCACTACCGTAAACGTTTCTAGCCAATTCGTATATTAAAGCTAACGTTTCGCCGGTCGCAACACGAACATCAACCGATGAACTTTCCAAATATGCGCTAAGTCTCGGCACATAACTGAAACGAAACCACCACAACATAAAAAAAATATTCAAAACACTACAGTAAAATAAATATTACTGTAATCAAATGAATTTTACAGTAACGCTATTTTATAATTTATCTTTTTTTCAACGTCATTCAAAAATAAAACAATTAATAAATACAAAACACTTCGCGTTTGTTGATGAAAAAAAAACCTCTATTGATTCAACAATAAATAAAAAATAATTAATAATCAAACATACTTTTTGAGAGTATCTTTCAAATGTGGCGCGGGAAGTTGCGTCAACAAAACTGCCCACGAAGAGACCGCAGCGCAGAACACTGGAACTGACGCGGCACAAGTGCTAACAGGTTTCGCCTGCGTCCAAACATTGCCCAACGTTTGAATTACATCACTAATATCCTATAATTATTGATTAAATAATCAATTAATTGTACAATTTTAATATTATCAACAAATTATACTTCCAACTCTTCTACTGCTGCAAATGTACACAGTGCTAATGACGTGGCACACTGAAAAAAACAAAACAAAACAAAATTTTTTTGTACAAATTCTCTACCTCTCTATACATGATACAATTGAATCTGTTGATTCATTTAATAAACTTTAAACTAACCAAACATCGCAATTTTGGCAATCTGTTATTGTCAGTTAAATTATTTTTCATAATTGACATCATTTTGGAAAGCAAACTGCACGAATCGGTTCCTAATTGAAGTGCTAATAGTGTTGCCAGATGTATACACAGTTCAAGTTCATTTTGTGTACATTTTCGTATTGACCTGTCCAAATTATCAGCAAACGTCACTTTCCTAAATTTAATATAACAATTTTTTTTTCTTTTCTGTAATATTTCTCTTTTATAAGCATATATATATTACCAATTTTCAAGAATAGCGGGAAGGTAATGACGGCTGAAGTAATGGTGAACGGATTTCAATGCGGCCAAACGAGCTGCCGAACTAAAGAAACAAACCAAACACCAGTGAGATCATAAACTCTGGAATTGAAATTTACATACCTTTTGCCGGACATGTTATCAATGCATTCTTTTAATTTTTCTTCCAACGATTCTACATCATTGACGGCATTTCCATCTTAAAAAATAACAATTTCAACTGAATATATAAATTTAAAAATTTAATAAACAATATATACGTCATAATATTTGTCAAATCATTTTTTTATTTACTAAAAGCCCCTCTCATCATGCAACAAAAAATAAAAAATTGTTAGTATGCTCAGTGAACACGCCTGCTACAATTGGACATGCATACTTTTTGAATTGAAACGATATTTGTCAAAATTATATTATCGAGCACAGACAAAATGAAAACTGTCACAACGAGAATGACCTAAACTACATTTCAACTGACAATTTTCCACATATTGAAATAAAATAAACAACTCTACAGAAATAATCATAAAATTGATTAAAATACTTACAATTTTAACTTTTTAACATGAACAATTACAAATTCAATCAGCTGATATGACCAAAAGATATTAAACTATTTTTAAGAATACAGCTTTAAATAAACAATAACCAAATTAAGCTAGATAAATTATTAGCTAATAGAAAAAAAAACTTCACATAAACACAAAGTAATGAAATAAGCCATTTTTGATTTAATCTGAATCACAAATTTCAATCATTCATCAAATTCTTAATTGACATGCAAGAGTAATAAGATTAAAATAATATAATAACAAAAAAAATTATTCATACTTTCTTCCTCTACGGAAATGTCATCAACAGAAATTTGAGATATTTCGCTCGCGGTGCAACTCGCACGATCGTCATCATTGTCATCTTGCACGGCAATGATGCGCGCTAAAACACTCATTAAAATATATTCATTATACAAAACAAAGCAACATATGTGCTCAAAATTTTGAAAATCAAATTACCTTTTGATTTATTTCCACCGTGTCGTTTTCTGGGCATAGTTCAAAAAAATGAAACGGCAACAACAAGCAACACGAACACAACAATATCATTCATCACACTATAAACGATTGTTAAGTTCAATTGTGGTTAGTTTAAATCATGTGTTTAAACAAATCTTTTAAGTTTAATCACATTGCTTGAAAATTATTTACATAATTAAAATGGAATACAAATTTTATTAATAATGATAAAAATGTAATTTAAAAGTTTTTTTAAATCAAATTCTTTTTTTTTAATTTCTGCTTCTCTTGTAATTAATATTATTACAATAAAAAGTTTTGCTTCATCATTTTGATATAAATTTCTTTTTTATGAAATAAATGATAAAAAATATATTAAGCTTTATTTCAATTCAAAATAATTTTCACTTACTTGTAATTTCATTTACTGTAACGTCTTACTGTAATTTGTTCATTTCAAATATGCAGCTTGTCAGTTGATGATGTCCAACGACGACACTGAAAAGAAAGAACATCCAGTCGAAGAGACGACCAGTCGATTAATTGTTAAAAATTTGCCAAAAAACTTTAAAGAAAATCATTTTCGTGCTTTGTTCGAAGAGTACGGTACACTTACTGACTGTCAACTGAGATTTAATGAGGAAAATAACAATTTTCGTGGTTTCGGTTTTGTCGGCTATCAAAATGCGGACAATGCAAAGGCGGCTAAAAATGCACTGGACAATACTTTCGTGAAAAGTTCCAAAATTAAAGTATGAGTGTTGAATTGTTTTCTTTTATTTTTTTGATGTTGTAATATCGTTTATTATCGATCGCAGGTAGAATATTGCCATCCGTTGTGTTCGAGTGTTACTAGGAATGATAAACGTGTACAAAGTAAAAGTAAAAATGTTGCCTCGGGTAAAACTGTAATTCGCATCCAGTGTCAATTTCCGTTGAAGCGAAAACATTTGCTGGTATTTCTTTCGCCCATAAAACCTTGCAAAATTATTCTCGTCGACGATGGTTTAACAGCTTTGGTCCATTTGCAACGAAAAGGCGACGCAACGGCAATCATCAAACGCAACGGTAGTTATATATGTGGCAATAAAATTGAAATCACTTTAAATGAAGAAACTGCTGCGCAACAAGATTTAGAAAATGCTGTCCAACATGCCAACTTGCACAAACGTCGTCAATATCCGGCTGAAAATCCAAAACAGAAAGCAGATTTGATTGCAGAAAGTGGATGCATTTTTCTGCGCAATTTACCATATCAATGCACGGAGGAGGATTTGAAAAATTGGTTGAAAACATTCGGTCCGATTGCCGAAGTGAATTTCCACGTCGATTCGAAAACGGGAAAACCCAAAGGTTTTGCCCTCGTGAAATTTGTATTTCCGGAAAATGCGCTGAAAGTTTTCACCGAATGTGATGGTTCAATCTTTCAAGGAAGAGTAATCCACATTTTGGCGGGTGAGTTTGTTTTTCATTTGTGGATTGAATAAAATATTGAAATCATAATAAAAATCTTCAGGTTTGGAAAATGAAGATGAAAATAATAATGCAAAAGGTGAAAATGATGATGACGACACCGTAGCATTCAAAGAAGCCAAAGAACGTAAGCAACAACAAGCCGCATGCGATAAACGAACTTGGAATAGTTTATTTCTGGGCGTGAATGCGGTGGCGGATATCATGGCCGAAACGTTGGACGTGGAAAAGGGTGCAATTTTGAATGTTCACTCTTACTCGAGCTTGGGTGTTCGGATGGCTTTGGGTGAAAGTCGTATTGTGCGCGAAACTAGGGAATTTTTGGAACAAAATGGCGTTCAATTGGAAAGCTTCAACGGCAATTTGACCACCAAACGCAGCAACAATGTGATGTTGGTGAAAAATTTGCCCGCCAAAACTGCAACTGCCGACATCCGGCGTCTATTTGGCAAATTTGGTCGCCTGGGACGAGTGCTTCTACCGCCGAGCGGTTTGACGGCCATTGTGGAATTTTTGCTCGACTCGGATGCGAAAGCGGCTTTTCAAAATTTAGCTTTCAAAAGATTCGGCAAGACGGCATTGTTCTTGGAATGGGCACCGGATGATGTGTTCAATACGAAATTCGATTCAGCTAAAGTCAACGTAGAAGATGAAAAGCAAGAAGCAAACCATGCGAATGAGCCACAACAACAACAACAACAAGCAAACAACAATAACAGATTGTTTGTGAAAAATTTAAGTCCTGATACTAGTGATGAAGATTTGGCTGAGTTTTTCAAAAAAATTGGTCCAGTATTATCGGCGACGGTGGCGAAAAAATACTGCAAACCAACTGCAGGCAAAGCGATACAATGTGTTGTCTCGTTGAGGTATGGTTTCGTGGAATACGAAAATGACGAACATGCTCAGGAAGCGATCCGGATATTGCAAAATGGTGAATTGAAAGGAGCAATTATTCAAATTCAATTATCCAAAAGGCAGATGAACAATTGCAATGTTGAACAGCAGAATAGATGGTCAATTCTACCGTCCAGTGAAAAGATAAAGCCCAGATCGCAGACGAAAATCATCGTACGAAATATACCGTTCCAGGCGAGCGTTCAAGAAATTACCAAATTGTTCAAAGTATTCGGCAATGTGCAAAGTGTCCGATTGCCGAAGAAAACGCCCAATGGTCAGCATCGAGGATTCGGATTTGTCGAGTTCAATTGCAAAGCAGATGCAGATAAAGCGTTCAAACATCTCGGCGTCAGTACTCACTTGTACGGTCGACGTTTGGTATTGGAATGGGCTGATTTGGAAGATGATTTGCAAGAATTGCGTGACAAAACTGCCGAATATTTCACACTAGGATCTAGGAGGAAAAAGGTGAAATTTGAAATTGAATAGAGTTAGTTGTTGGTTTATTGATTAAAGGAAATATTTATTTATTCATTTATTGGTTTAAATTGCCGACAATATCTCTTCAAACACACAAGTGTCGAATTGTGCAGCAACAGGCAATGCTTGGAGAAGACGTTTCGCTTCTTCCAAATCCAGACGCAGTTGTAATTTGATTTTCGCATCGTCGCTGACCGTCGTCATCTGTGGCTCATCTGTAACGGCAGCCGATCGACCGGATCTTTTCAATTTGATCAAACTGTTCGACACTTTCTCAACTGAATCGATCACCTCTTTGGCTTGTTTCAAATAATTGCTAATTGCCTGTTTCAAAGCAATCTCTACCGTTTTCAGCATCATACTTTTACCAGCATCTTTTGGTGGGAAAATTTTACAAAAACGATCCACCAACGTGAAACTGTCACCAACGTAAGACAACGCCACTTCCGGTACGCTTTTCCTCGTCCAACGGTACAATCTTGGAATGTCGACAACGGTCGACAATTTTTCGTTCATTCTTTTCAACAGCCAATTCGACAAAACTGTCTCACAAGTGACCATTACAATCTCGTCCAATTGGTCCACCGTTTTCACTAGACCTTGTTCCCAGAGTGGGCGTAGTTGTGGAAAAGTACCAAGTTGAAATTCAATGCGCAATTTGCATACTTCAGAACAACGTTCGCAAAAATTGCAAGCTTCGTTCAAAAATAGTACAACACTGTTCAGAATGTACTTCTTCTTCTCCTCCTGATTCTTCATCTTCATCAGTTGATCAGTGGATGATGATTGCAAATCCGCTTGGTCAGTTTGTTCAAACTCCAGTTGGTCAATATTTTCCAAGCATTGTTTCTTGTAGTTGAGTAAGAAATTGCCATAACTGTTCAACACGTCGTATGTCAACTCTAGACAGCAAGAAGCCAACGGTAGTAGGAAATTGTTGCACCAAATTTGTTCAATACAATTTTCAAACACTTCATGCAATAGAAAAGTGTAATTTTTTTTCCACTCTCCTCCACTGGTCACTTGATTGCATCGTTTCAAGTGCAAACCGTTTTCCATCACCGATTCCAATTGGCTTCGGATATCTTGATAGCAGAGTTGGTAATAAACACGCAGGTCGAATTTCGAATAAATACCGTGCAACAGGTCGCGCGTGTTTCGTGAAATTGGTTTTTCCGTTTCGACAAAATTTGCAGCAAATTTGGTGAACACTTGAAAACCACGACGAAAATCCTCAACATTCGTCGGAATATAAACCGATTTGATGTTCTTGTCCACGAATCCAATAACTGCCGTCAACAAGCAATCGACAAAGAAATTAGCATACCTGTCATTTTCACCTTCTTCAGTAAACAGTTGGCGGTATTGATGGTGCAATTGGAAAAATTTATCCAAAATTCGTTCCAACAATTCCGACACGTTGCCTTTGTTCCACTCTTGCAGCAGCAGCAGTTCACTGAAATTCGGTACAATCAGTTCGTTGATGAAGATTCGCTGCATCGATTGATGACCATTGGCCGCGCAGAACAAGTCGAACAACAGCTTGAATTGAGCACACCGTTTCTGATCAAATGCTTCCAACAATGCACTTTCGAACTTCTCCTGCACGCATTGTTCAATCGAATTCAATGCTTGTTCCAAACATCTCTTCAACTCGTCGTCCTCACTGTCGCACTGTTCAATCAGAGCTCGGGCTTGGAATATATAGGCGATCAATTTGCCAATACCGAAATATTTCCACTCGTCCCGGCTTTCTTCGACAATCGTCTGCAACAAAAGCTTGCACTCTTCCAAGCATGTCATCGTTCTCATCCGGCGCATCGTTCGGCCAACGCCCTCGGACACTTTACACCTCTGCTTCAACTTGTCCTTCAGCTTGGCGCCCATACTGACCACATCTTCGGTCAGCACATTGAAATTCGACGCCGCTTGTTCAGCACAGTGCACCAGAGCGTCGACTGTCGACTGCACGTTGGCCAAGCTCGACGACAGTTGCACAAATTCCACGTAGTCTTCGTTGATCATCTCGACCATATTGTTCTGCAAACTTTTCAAATAAATTCCAAGATCGCCACGAATTCGTTCCAAACTGTAACCACGATTCAGACATTCTCGAACAAGCTCTTGCACGTCGAAACTGTCCTGCGTGAATGCTGAACAATCGAAAGCTAAATTTTTCCACTCTTCTTCTACCATATTTTCAACCTGATTTCAAAAATTCAAATAAATTAATTGTATCGTCCGTCAGTTGACAGAGTGTAAAATATTTTTCTAATTCAACATAATTAAAATAATTTCATTTCTACAAAGAAAAGTATCATCATACATTTCAACAATCCAATTGATGTGATTTTTCAGTTTTCTTTTTTGCACATTTTACTAATTACAGTAATTCATGTATCGTATGAATGTGATTTTCAAGCTAAATATCACAAAAATATATTGTGTCTTAATATACTTTAATTGAAAATTATATTTAAAAAACTGATAGCATTGTTGAGGGAATTTTAAATTAAAAAAAATTGTTTTATATCATATTGTTGACAATGCGCAAGATTTCAACTCGAAACATTCGACTGGTGATTTAAAGCACCATACCTTGATTTTTAAAAAACACAATTCATAACAGTGATTACTTTAATACTGTTTCTTTATTTTCTTTTCAATATTAATGCTCCCCAGACTGTCAAATAACCGACAGTCAAGGTGCGTCGAGTTGGGATTTTCGAACAGAGTTTTTTCAACGTGTATAGAGTTTAAAATAGTTGACAGAATATTAAAAAACCTTGAATATGAAGCAAGTAAAACAGTTCATCGTCGTCAACAATTCAGAAAAACGGTGGACGGTTACCCGTCACAGCTGATTCTTCTTCACATGGTCCAGCCGATAATCTGTAAATGGCCAATTCACTTATGCCATGATAATGAACAAACGCCGCTGCCACGACGAACAAGTGAAAAAGCTGGTGCGATTGACACTACAAACATCAAAAGTGAATAAATTTAAATTTATGGAAAAGAAAAATTTTCTTTTTACCCAAATATCGCATTTTCCAGGAAAAAAACGTTCTGGTACACGCAAAGCATACAATATAGCTCCGGAAATGTACAACACTGCCATGAGCATCAACCATCCAAACGATGCTTCATTGAATGCCGAATATACACCTTCGGTCACAAAATAATGCACACATGGTATAATTCCACACAAGCCAAGAGAAACAAACATTACTGAAAAAATTAAAAAGAATTAATTATCGAAAAATTAGTTACTGAAGCAAACAGTTACTTGTTCTAGTAGGACGATGCTGTGGAGAAGAGAATCGATCGATTAACGATACAATAACACAACCAGCGCCTAAAATCACGATGAAAACTGTGTAAAATATTTTCACTCCACGTCGACAATAAAAGCCATAAAACAGCCATGGCACAAATGATCCCACTATCAATAACGATATTCCGCAATAATCTAGCCTAAATGAAAAAAAAAAATTAGCAAAGAAAACAATTATATATATATATATATATATATATTAGTTATGTAATATAATTTTCAAACTAACTTGCTAAAGATTTTCACAACACGTTCAGAATGACAAGAGACTGTATGAAAAGCGCTGGAAAATCCAAGACACGTAATGGCGCTCAAAAAGAACACTGAAAAAACAAGCTTCTCCTGCCACTGCACTTCTGTTTCTGGTCTGGACAGAAAATATGCCGCCACTCCGATAAATGTTGCACATCCCAACATGTGAGTCCAGATGTTACCAGTTTCAGTGTGCAATCGAAATATCGACTTGAAACAAGCGTTGAAAGACGGCAACGGTGGACGATGTCCAGATTTGAGAAAATCATTATCTCTAAGCCAATCCGGAAGTGAATGGAAATGAGTTACTGTCCAGGATGCTTCCCAAACCTACAACAAACAATTACTGTAGTAGAAAAATGCATTGTCGCTCTCGTCTTGCGCTTTACCCTTTTGACAAACATTTCCGCATTCTCTTTAGCAGTATCAAAAGATGGAAAGCAAAAATAATCTTCCACCTCCAAATCGTCCACCTCATCTTGATCGTATAAAATTTTCTGTTCGTAATGAATTTCCAATTCTTTCTTGTCATTTTCCATCATCAAGCGTGATCTAAGCTCAGTTTCATCGCACCATGGCAAAACTGGTTTGCAGGATGCATCTTCTAGCATACCTTCGCAAGCATCTTGAAATTCTTCACTATCCGATTCAGAAGTTCGACAAACGTTATCCGGATGTTGGACAATTATTTCGATTGGTACTGGAGGCTTTTCCATCTTCTTAATAAAGCAAAATACGCATTAAATGTATTTTTCGCTATGCTCCCTTTTATTTTTAAAACAATGTTTTGAATTGTTTAAAACTAGCAAATGCAATTATAAAGAACAAAATGAGCAAAGCTAAAGCAGTAAGCAAATTCTATTTTCTAACAAATTTGCAAAATTCAAAAGTCATAACCGCTTTCAGAGCAAACCAGACAGAATTATAAACTAGACAGACAAGAATAACACGACATTGACAACGAGTGTGAGCATTTTTGGAAGTTGACATAATTACTCAGAGCAAAATGAAAATTCACAGTTATACTGAGAATAAAATTCATTTCAAACATAAATAGCATTTGTTAAATCTTAATATGGAGAAAATTTATTCATATAAATTGGTAAACACTTCATACTATTATTGATGTTACATAATAGTGATATTAATAAATGTTCATCCGTAAAAATAAACAAGCTGAATTGAACTCTGTTATAATACAGCTTTTGAAATAAAAAATATAACAAAGAAAGAAGAAAAATTCTATCATCACTGCCTAATGAACAAATTAAGCAGTTACATTTTGTTAATAATAAACTAATGCTTTCAAATGAAAATCTAAATTGATAAAGCTCAAACATAATAGCTTCAAGTGAGAAGCCTAAAGCTACAATAATATATAAACACAATATGCCTTTGAAAAGTTGAAATCTATGAAACAATTTTTAGCAGTGCACAATTTCACATTTCTTTAAAACGTAAAGTTTTCATTGATTCAATAAATATATAAAAATAAACTGAAAATTCAAAAAAAATATGTCATTGATAAACGATTGCAACCCTGAATTTTTTAAAAGAAATGCATAATGTAAAACAACAGAAAAAGCGAACCAATCTAGTAAATTCTAAAAATAGAAAATAATAAAAAACTCAAAAAATGCTCGTCATACTATCTGGCGAAAGATGCTTGTTTCTCACGTGTTCCAATTATACAAAAATTAATTTAGCTTTCAAGACTAATATACAATAAACAAAGCTCAAAAAGAGCACACTTATCTCACTCACGAATCAATCTTACAAACCTCACTTATTTTGTCGGTCATTACTGTCAGTATTCTGAACAAATGTAGGTTGCACTATACAAATGCCAAGATAAAAAGTGAAGTCTTTTTTTTGTAATTCTTTCGTAAATAAATAAATTTTCAAGCAAAAATTTTTTTAAGAGTTTACAAAAAAGGATAATTTCAATTTACTTGTGATGAAACTAAACAAGAAATAATAATAAATGTAACTAACTCGTCAATAGAAACAAACGGTTACTGTTAACATATACTTTTAACATTGCTAACAAAGACAACTAACATCAAGCCATACTGTCGATAATAGACTTGAAGATCGTTAATTTTCCATATTCATGATTTTTATAAAGCATGTTTTGCTGTGTTCTGCCAAACTTCTAGCAAAATAATTTTTTTTCTTTATCATATTTAAAGATTTTAAATAAACATGTATTACAAAGAAACACTTGATTTTTCAACAGTCCATTTATCATTAATCGTTCAAGTATTAAAATATTAAATAATAAATTTTATTGTCGCCAAAAATATTATATTTACCCTAATACTGCACATTATGTTTAGGCTGTAATCGTAAATTTAACTATTTTATCAACAATAACAACAGTTAGCACAAAAGTCAACAGAACTAACAATAAGAAGGATGTAAATATTTATGTATGTAAACGCGAATAAACAATATGCTGATCAGCATCAAATATAGATTTTCAAAGTTAATGAATCTGGAACAAGGAAGTTACAATGATACATGTGTTTGAAGCAAAAATATTATCGAAAAAAATCAATTTATGAAAAAAACTTATACTTTTAACTCTTAAATTTTTAAATATTAAAACGTAATTCTTATACTATGAAACGTTATATTTATTTTATCTATTTCAATTAGCAATATATATCGTAGAAAATCTACTGACCAGTCGTGTTCAAAAAAAGTTGTTTATCAGTTATTAACAGCATAAAAACTCAAAACAATTAATAAATTAAGAAACAATTAATAAATTAAACGTCACTTAATTAAAATAAACATCACACTATGAATACACTTTATACAATAAAAAAAACAAGAAAAATACAAGGAAAATAAGAATAGTAATATTGTTTACGATTTTTGAGTTCCGCCAGCAGAAGTCTAGTCACAGCCAGAAGCAGAAGTGCAGCTTCCAAGGAAGCAGAACAGGAAATAAAACAAAAATCCCCTCTGACAACTTGTTTGGCTAAACGCCTTCCTTTGTCAGCAACACGTTGTGACAGTAAGATTGTTAAGCAACAAAGTAATACTTGACTATCACAAAATAATGGAATACTGTATTATTTAAGTTTTTCAGATCAGTTTAGTTGTTGTTTCCTTTTTTGGAGTTTTTTATACAAGAGTTTTAAAATTGATGTCAATGACAAATTCGGCCAGAACAAGTGACGACGACCTTCACTTTCGCATTGCTGCTTTTGATCCTTATGATAAAGGAAGGTAATTACATGTTGTTTTATTTATTATGTTTTATTGATTAATTATTATAGTTGGTATTTTGGTGATATTTCACGCGAAGAATCGAACAAAATTTTATTAAAAGAGCATGATGATGGGGTGTTTTTGGTAAGAGATAGTACTACTCGACCAGGATCTTTGGTGCTTTGCGTACGGTGAGACTTTTTCTTTTGCTTGTTATCAATATTTTTTGATAGTGTATATCTATATATAAATTTAAAACTCATTGTTTTTAAGTAAATTCAACAAAGAAATATCATTTTGTTTTCCATTTATTATCAGTTTGTTTTATTTACTTAATAGCTTTTTTTGTTCTAGTTAATTTGCTTATGAGCTTATTTTTCCTTATCGTTTTGAATAAGCATATTTTTTGTTAATTGCTCACTGATTAGTATAAGAAAATTGTGACAGTTCTGCTAGGTGATTTTTAATTTCACATAAAATTTTAAATACCAAGCTTAGTTTAATTATTTTAATCAATATTTCTATATGCCAGGATGAATTTGACTAGTTTAGCAATATTTACTGTGTGTAAACAATTGGCTTTTAATCCAATGTGTAAATGATTTTGAACCTGCATACGATTGAAAGAAAATATTTTTATGTTTGCTTATTTTTTGTGCAGCTTTTTTTTATTTTTCATCTAATTGTAATGTTTTTTGAAAAAAAATTCTATTTTACTCAAATCTATTGAAATACATTTTCTTCTGTCGTAACGTGACCGGTTATTTTGATTGACTTCACGTTGGTATCATATTGGTTTTGCATTTCAAAATCTTTTCAACAATATAAATGAAAAATTGTAAATTAGGAAAAATAAATGAATTTTTTATTTCTTGATTATTGCAAGAATACTTTTTCAAAACTTGATTTCAATTTAAGAAAAGAATTAATTTAATGAAAGATTGCGTTTTTTGTGCATAAATAATGAATAAATATTTAATTAGGATGGGCAGTTTAATGTGATTTTTTTTAGACATTTTAAGTTTTTAAGTCTAATGCAGTGATGATATTGTTAAATTTTAATAAAAATTATCTTAAAATCAGAGCGTCATCGGGTTATTTTCTTGAAAAAAGTTATATGTCAATATTTAAATAGTGATTTTTTGTAATATTTATTTTTTCTGTCATATTAATCTGTTGTAGTGAAAGTGGTAAAGAATCCAGCGTTAGTCAGTACATAATCCAAGTACAACGAGATGAAGATGGAAATTTACTTTCATACAAAATTGGCCAGCAAACATTTGCCGATATGCCAAGTTTGCTCAACTTCTACAAGTTGCATTATCTGGAAACTTCACCGTTGGTTAGACCGGCACCTCGTGATGTGTACAAAGTGCGTGCTAAATTTGACTTTCAAGGACAGGTAAAATTTAATTTTCATTGTTCAATTAGATTATGTTACATATTTAAATGTTTTTTATTAGGAAGAGGATGACTTGCCGTTTAAGAGAGGTGAAGCGCTTTGGGTTATTCGTAAAGATGTGAATAGTATGTGGTGGATGGCAAGAAATAGCATCGGCCAAACTGGCTACATACCTGCTAATTACGTCGAGGTTTTATTTAAATGCAGAGTTTATTATTTTTTTATCAATGATTTTGTTGGTATAATTTTTTTTATATTTTGACTTAGGAAAGCGATGAAGAGAAAAGTAAGCGCAATTCAGAAAATAGCAGCGGCAGCGCTTGTGAAATATCTGAAGTATCCGTCTCACCCACATCGTACACCAAACAACGTGCAGCAAACCTTACATTTCAAGTTTGTTTGTTTGTTTGTTTTTTTAATTATTTTTAATGTTAAATTATGTTTGATTATTGAAATTGCTTTTTAGCGAAAGCTGCCCGCTTACGTCCGAGTGAAACAGGCACGTATACCTAACGCTTATGATAAATCAGCATTGCGACTGCAAGTCGGTGACAGGGTGAAAGTGTTGAAAATGCATCCAAGTGGAACCTGGGAAGGTGAACTGAATGGTCGTATTGGTCATTTTCCATTTACTTATGTCGAGTTTGAAGATACTGACGAAAAAGAAACACCCGCTAATCAATAAGGCGTGGTGAGACCACAAATGAAAAAGTTTGTTATCTCATTTATTATATATTTATATATGAATATTTGAACAAAAATATTTCTCACTCTGTCTTACATATTTTTGCCTTTTAAATGTACATTATTAGTGTAATTATTTGTAATGCTGAATACTTTTTTCTTTTTTTTTGTAGTTACACTCGAAATAATAAAGAAAACTCTTCGATTTCTTTCTTGCCAATTTCATACCATCAACGACCATGCAATCTGAGGAAGAAAAAACATAATTAATTTTTGAATTAAAAAATATTCTTTTTCGACAAATCACAAAGTACGATTTTGCTCGTCTGCAACAGTGAAATTATTTGAGACAAATGGGCAGTGGATATTGCCAACAATAACGGGACATCGTTAATAATTTACAAAGTAATCAATTCCAGCGCATCTAGGATTGCTATTATGAATCAGATCTGCAAATTTTAAATCTGCCAACTGACCAGGATAATTTACAATAATCAAGCATCTAGAAATTGAAATATGAACTTTTGCTTAGAAAATGGTATTTCAAAATTTTGAAATTTACTTTTTATTTTATTTTGTTTGGTATTGCTATTATTTTGTTTCCTTTTTTTTGCTGCTTAGGATGGTAGTGTGTTATGCTCGAAAAATTGTCAGAAACCGTCGACTACAGTATGCGTTGAACACTTGAAGCACATTGCAGTATTGTTTGAACATTTTTGGAGAAGGAGGGAAAAAAGAAAAAGTTTCCAACAAAAATGTACGTGGCAAATGAAAATTTCTTTGCCTTCTTTTAGTATCAGCTACTAGTTGAGAGAGTTTAAATTGGAAGTGGGCTTTTTGAAATAATTTTCTGAAAATTTTTTAGATCTCTTTAATTATTTGGCCGTAACATGCAAAACATCCGGACAATGTTAATAATAATTATATGCAATGGCTCTTCCAACATATGAACAACAACAACAACAAAAGCTTCTTGCACTGCTTTCATGATCTGCAATTTTATTCATTAATTCTGTTTAACTATTCTGAAAATGTAACAAGTAACAAAATATAGAAGCTATTCTTACCAGAACTTTTATTGAATCTCTATTCTTCCAGTTACGATTGATCATAATTTCTGAAGTAATGTTTCTTTTGCATAATTTGCTTTTATTATTGCTTTATTTTCACTTGACACAGGTTAACTTGAAATCACAAAGCATCCATACCTGTCAGAAGTTGAATCCCTGAATTCAATTTATGGCAAAAGTATTCTGGTTTGCAACACATTTGGTAATGCTCGAACTGTGGTCTACATTCATCTGCAATTCCTGGATCTTGAAATTTATTTTGGTAAGTAACATTTACATTCATTTTTATTTAAAATTTATTATATTATTATTACTATTACATTATCAGAAAATGTATATATGAGGTGAAAGAGATTGGTGTTAGTTCCATTTCACAAAAGTATACAGTTTGCATAGTTTTTTTATAAGTGATTTAATGTAAATATATGATACGCGTTTATAGGATATTCCAGGTTTACTAGTGTTGTAAAAATTGTCTGTTATTGATTGCTTTTATAATTTTGACTGCATTGCATATTGAATGTTTTAATTACAACTCTTCTTTTTAATAGACTAGTTTTTATACATGCAATATGTATTTATTATCCGTTTGCAGAAAATTTTATTAACGTTATTTTGATTTTTTATATTGAAAGAATGTATAGTTTTTAATTATTCAGTGATAATAACTTTGATTTTTATAACTTTGATGTTGAAAATGTTGATAAAAAATTTATTTACGTAAGTTTTCATTTATGTATGTTGCATAATGAGCTTAGGCAAGTCACATAGGTGGCCGTTTTGTTAAACTTCCGCATTTGGGATTGTTGTAATCATCTTAAAAATTGATGCACATCCGCTGCAAAGATACCCCCATCTGATAGTGTTTTCTTCACCAGTGGAAAGTGCGCGTTAAAAGTTGTCGTCTTGGAAAATTAGTTTGATGAAAAATTGTCTTTTTTAATTAAGTTAATGCAAGTTGTCATTTTGATTAATATTTCTAGTGGACAACCGATAAATAGATAAATCTATACACCTTGAAGTAGTGAAAAAAAATTTTTTCTTCATCATCTATCTTCATCTTATAATCATAATGATAAACAAAACTGTTGTATTTGCAAGCATATTACAATTATATATACATATATTTGTTTAACTGAAAATTCATTTACATAATATTACTGTAGTCAAATTGAAAATGATTTTCAAGGATTCTCTTTTAGTGTGTCAAATAATGAATTTTAACATTTGATAAAGCGATAGATTTGCTGATAAATTATGGATAGATAATTGGAATGGGCAATTGATAATTCTTTTGTGTTGACATTAATTGCTGCCGTGATTTGACGCTTCAGTGCAAGGCTTCTTTTAGAAATTTTCATCTACCTTTACCATGATCATCTAATGAACTTTTAATAAACTTTAGTTGTGAATTTTCAAAATTGTATTTACGCTTTAGCATATGCGCATGAATTGCATGCGGACAGAACATGAGATGAATTGCTTAAATGAGGAAGTGAAATTTGTAAAAGGAAACAAATAAATAAACACGCTGTGATTTTATTTTTCAAAATGGACGAATTGCTTTAGTTGTATGATAAAAATCTGTTTTCCAATCTACAGGGAATCCAAGAATATATAACCCAGCGCTTAGGATAATTCATTTTTGTTATTACTTTTTGTCTCTATTGAATTTCATGAAATGGGCGTTTAAATTTTAAATAATATTTCTAAAAGACTTTGTTATTTAAAAAAAAACAATTAATAAACACGATTTACTGAAATGTCACATGCAGTCTGTGAAAGTCAATACAAGCGACTTTTCAACAACGCGTGCTCAGTGAATGATCATACAGGGGGGGGGGGATATTTTTGAAAATAAATTTTATTAAATTCAATTACCGAGTAATTTTAGAATTTGGAATAGAGAGATGATCAACAGTTATTATTATTATTATTATATTTTTTGTTTTGTATAATAATATTAATTATTTTTCCGTTGTAAAGCTGGAAATAAGTTTATTATTTGTGTGAATCTTTTAATAATTAAATTTTTTGCAAGAAAATGAAAACAGATTTTAATAAGAATTGATTATTTTATGTTAAAATAATAATATTCCGTAAGCATATCTAATCTGTGGAAATTAATAATTTAAATTCAACGATATTTATATATTTGAATAATATTTACTTATGTATTTTTTGTTAATTTTTTATATTCTTATTTTAATAAATTTGCACTAGTTTCAATTTATATAAGTTAAAAGAAATCAAGCATTGTTGAAACAACGGTGTTAAAAGGTGTGAAGGATGATGTTTTATTTGAATCATCAGTGAAATTAGCTTTGTTGCTGATCGATTCTGTTATTTATAATAATAATAATTGTATGAAAAGCTTTATTTTTATTTTGGGAGTTTTTAATTTTTTTTTAGATTTTATGGTAGAAAAATTTTGTTAAACATTTAGCTGTTGTTCTTTCCATTTGAATAATGAATGTTGTACTCTTGTGCGTAGTGCATTGAAAAAATGCTTGAACTCTTGGTGTCAATTTTGATTAATTTTATTTAAATGAGGATTTTATTGCTGTAAAATTAAGTTTATTTTATTGATGCATCACAACTTTAACATGTTCTTTTTTATTCTTTTCTTTTTTTTGAAGTTTGAAAACGAATAACAATTTTCTGAAGAAATCCATAACTTTTATTTATTAATAATTAAATAATATTTTTATATAAAAAAATACTTTTAGTTTTTTTTATGTTATTCATTGTTTATTAATTTTGAGATTGAATTAAAATATAATTTATTATTTTTTCAATTATTATATTTTTGTCGAAAGTTGTTTTTTTAGTCAAAATGAATTTTAAAAGCATGTCATCTATCTAATGAGCAGTTGAAATACGTTCCACATTCTAACGCAAATTTGAATTATAATTTAATAAATAATGGGAAAAGTGGAAAATAATTAATCATGCATGCATAATGGGAAAAAAAAAATTGTTCAACGTTGAAAATAAATTTGCAGAATTTTGAGATGTACAAGATTGTCAGCTTAAATGAACAAAGAGCACACATAATTAGTAGCTAATTGCTAATGACCAATTGAGCTTGAAAGGTGGTGATTTTTTTTTTAAAATATTTCTTCAATTTTGCTTTTTGCTGAACAAATTGGCCGTTGATGAATTTTCAACTGCAATATTGGATATTGTTGATTTCTGAGTTTAGTTATTTTTGCTTTTGCTAGAAATTGACATTACAAGACAAGAGGCTTTATGTTGAAAACTTGAAGTTGAAGTTGCTTTTCTGCCAAATGACAGACAGGCTTGGCTTCTGTTTGAAAAATTGCAAATGTTATCGACAACAAACAAATTTAAATTAACTTTTAAGCAAAAGTAGTAATGCCCATGCGCTTTATGCTAATAGCAATCAAGTGTGATGCTCACGGTTCATTACAGTTTAGGTGAACATTGAAAAAAAAACAATTTTTTCAACAGTTTTACACTTCAGCTATAAATAAATAAATAAATATATATATATATATGTTTTGAATGAGATTTTTGTGTTATATTTTGGGCAATTTTTTTTTATTCTTTTTATCAAGTAAAAATTAGGCAACAATTTAAAAATTGTTACTGTTACTGAACTGATGAACAGTGGTCATTCAGTTTCAGTATAGGTGCTGGTAATAGTGGATGGATGGATGGATTCTTTGAATTTTCTACTTCACTAGTGACTGTTCAATTGGCCGTACGTTTTACAGTTATTGAAACGTTGTTTGTCAGTTAAGATTGTCAGAATTGAATCTGCTCAATGGTGCACAAACGCTTTTGCAGTAAAATTGACACACCCGTAAAGCTTCAGGTGGTCAAATCACGGCTAATCGAAAGCAACGTGATGCGTGAATAGCAGGCACATTTGAATCAAGTATTATATCCATAGTATGTGTTTAGTTACTTCAGTTTAGATCGGCTTGTTGTGTTGCTAAGCGCACTACAGCCATCCATTCAACCATCATCCAAATTATCGTTGGTTGCTCTTTTTTCTATTTTATTATTTTTAAATTTATTCTGTTATCTATCCTGATGTAATGTTTGTTTTTAATTAAATATTCTTTTATCTTCCATTTTGAAGATATTATATATATTATTTACTTCTTGTTTTGTTAAGGATGTTTTGTAATTTTCATTTTCTCTCATTGCATATATATATATATATGTATAGGTATTTGTTTGTTTGTTTGCTTGCTTTTTTTTTGTTCTCTGTATTCATCGCTTGTATGATATTATTGCATGTCAAGCGTGTTCGATGATGACCAACAATTTCTTATAACTGCGCATCTAGCAGTCCATTACTTGAACAGACAAATTCAATCTTGTACTTGATCAGCTTTGTCAAGAAATCAATTACTTTTTAATATAGGCGCTAATTTGAGAGTCTCCTGTGGTTGGTCGACGACAGCAGCTAGTGTTACACGTGAACCGCCGCTTCCGATACCATCATCCATGGGTGTTTTAAATTATTAACAAACTCAGCTGAGAATTGGCGGCACCTCGTCGTTTGTGAACACCATCACACACTGTTCTGCTAACTGTGAATACACAGTTTTTGCATTTTCTCATTCTTCACTGGCAGTGTGACGACCAATAATCGTCGCAGTTTGCTTTATCATTATATTCTCTCATTTTCTTCTTCCTCCTCCTCCTCCTCCTTCTTCAACTCGTCGTTCATCTTCAACTTACAACGTGAAATTATTGTTAGTTCACATCCGTCAATTGAAGCTGCTGCATAGCAAGCAAGCAAGCAGACTATCCATTCTTCCTTTTTTCTCTCATTCATTCAACACTGGTTTGTTATTTATTTATTTCATTTTTTTTAAATTTTATTCTAATTTTTACAATTATATTTTTATGCAATTGTTGTCAATGCAGTGAACATACAGCCGGCTAACTTTGTTCAACTGGAGTTGTTGTTAGCCGATCTGCCTGTCTGTCTGTCTGTCTGTTGGAGATTATTTTCCAACAATCAACTCTTAAAGGTGAAGCATTAAGCATTGTCGTCGTCAGCCGATTAAATCCTTTGCGTGCATCATCTCTTTCGACGTTGTTTGCTTTTTTGCTTCTGCTTTAGCATTGCTTTCAGGGGTCAGCATTGATGTTTATTACTATTATTATTATTATTATGCTTTCTCTTCTATTCTCTTCTGCTTTATGCATATCTATTTCTGTTTTAGTGACTTGAAGCAATTTTGTTGTCGTCGTTGTTGTTGTTTTTGTTGTTGTTATTTACGAATTTTTGCCTTTGCTCTTTGGCTTGAACGATGGCATTGGTCTTTCAATTGACCATGTTCTCGTTATTCTCCATGGCCAAATCGACACCGAAAACTGTCACTGCACGTCGTATATTTTACGAAACTACACCATTTGAAGACAAATCCGGTAAGTAACTACAATTATGCTTTATATAAATTTTACCAGATATAAAAGATGCAACTTTTATTTATACTATTTTAAACAGTTATTTCACATAACGTTTTGCAATATTCAAAACTTTGCGAGTATTTTTCTCAAGTTCTTAGCTATTTTTCTTTTTTTTGTACTTTAATTTTTCAAAAATTACCTGACCAATCTGGTCGATATTGGACATCAGTTGACCGTTTGACCGCTTCAAGCATCAAGCGGCAAGTCAATTAATTCTTTTCCAAGTAACGGCTCGTTTACTAGTCATCTTTGAAGTGCTTACTCAATTCAAGTGTGAAAAATAATTGAAGAAAATTGTAGTGTTTCAAATTGAACTTTGTATTCTTTCGACTTTTCAAAATAATTTGTTCCTTTTAATTTATTATAATTTTCTGTTTTTAATTTTTTTAATATTTGCCTACATACAAATAAGCAGATATTAATTTTCCACTTATACTGCAGTGTATATTTTAATTTTTTCTGTTTTCGACAAAGGCTGTGTGTGTGTGTGTGTGTGTGGATAGACATGAAAATTATTAGTTCCGAATGTATTTCCTAGTGTAAATGATTTTCTTCACACTGATAGAATTCAGCTTGTCAGTTTTTTGATTTTAAAATGCTTCGTGATGTTCAGTGTTATTTATTTATTTTTTGTTTTGCTTTGACATCATTATTAATATGGCCCGTATGAAATAATGTTTTTGTGGAATTCTTTTTTAAATTAACTGCTTTGACCTTTAGTGAATATTCGAATTATGGTTATTTATTTCTTTTTTTTTGGTTTCTGGAAGTCATTTAAAAATTGATAAAGTAGCTGTTTTTCTTGCTTATCTGCTGTTGAACACAATTTCACTCGTGGGAATCAGGCACCACTTCCTCTTGTAACAGTTTGCTGATTGTGTATAAGCATGGTGAAAGTAGTGTTGAATTAAATTAAAAAATTTACTGGTATTCCAATTAATTAATAGGCTGTATTTCTTTTTTTAATTAATAACCAATTAGCAGTTCATTTGAAATGTCAGTTTTATTTATGTTGTTCAAAAGAGGGCTTTTTCCAATAGGCAATGGTGTTAGCTTTTATTATTCATTTGATTTAGGTTGAAGTGTTCATTTAATTGTTTAGTAAATTTATCAAACAATTACATTGTATATGTAAGTAGATGTATGTAAATGAGATTTTTATGTTAAATAATGCATAACTTTTCAAGAATAAATCTTTGTCTCATTTATATACATATATATTTCTTCAATTTTATTTGTTGAAAAGGAATTTTTAACGATTGATTATGCATACGCTGATATATATATATAATAGTTGATGTAGAAATTTTTAATTTTTAATTCCTAGTTTGGATAGTGAATGTTATGACTAGAATAATAGCAGAAAGATTGAAAATTGGCAATTGTATGTATAATGGAATTTTGATGAAAAGTTTTTCTACTGTATATTAGTGGTATATTAACAATTTTATCAATGTCATATGCTTTTTGCCCGCAGAGTGCACTTGTAGTAGTAGTAGTATTAGTAGTAGTAGTAGTAGTAGTAGTTGTGGTAGTAGTAGTATTGCGTTGAAAGCGATCGTCTATTGAAGCCGTAATAACAGTGCATCATAAGGAAAGTAAATATAAATTGAAGTCGATAAAATTGGCCACATGTTTGGCAAACTTAAGCTTTTGCTATACTGAAGATGCAACAAAGCGTTACACTTGAACGCATAGACCACTAGATTGATGCTTTGAAATTGTCTGCGAAAATGATATCCGCGGGATGAACTGAAGGCAAACTGCTGATGCTGGACGATTAAGCAGTGAAGCTTTAATATGCTTTCATTTTGGCACAAATTAATAATAATTCATATGTTGCGTTAATTGCAAGTATTTATGCCTGAAGCCTCTGCAGCACAGTTGATCTCATTTTCAAAAGCTTCAACTCGCGCACGAAGCTGAACAACTTTTTCTCAAGTGTTGCTTTTCATTTTTTTCTGTTGACAGTTCAGCTTGGAAGACTGTTTGTTTGTCTTTTTCTTTTCCATATTCAAAATATGAATTTAAATTTAAATCAACATTTTCATAACTTGTTAGCTTGTTAAAAACTGTCATTTTAAATGAATATATTTGTAGCAATTATGACAAATGGAATTGAAACTGATTATTTTATTTTATTTTTATTATTATTGTTTTAATTTTAATTTGTGCAACTGATAAATTATTTTATTAGCTTTTCATTATTTTATTTGCTTATGTTTATCATATGCAATATATTGGTTAATTGTTGGTCGACGGTGAAAAGAAAATTATTCTTTTCTTGAACATTAAATTGTTATGTAGAGGTGTTTTGTTCAATTAGAGAGTTAATTATTGATCAAAACGCGTTTACATACGCGCATTGCTTTTCGTTTTTACATTTGATATGTTGCAATACAATTTTTCCTCTTCAACAGCGTCATAGATATATATATATAGTTCAGCTATTCTATTTTAATGATTTTCTGTTTCTTTCCTATTGTTATTGTAAGTGTTCTACGCTGAATTGCAGCTATACATTGTATATACTGTGGAAAAGCATTGCTTTTTACGCTGTTTGTGTTTTTATGTGAAGAAAATTTTTCTTTATTTCTTTCTTTTTTTACATTCTCTCAACTTACATTTTATTTTGTGAAATTCATTATTTAAGAAATTATAATTTTGATCATTGGTAGTGTTCAACATCTCTGTTTGCCTTTTTCAGTATTCTGCAATTTCAAAATTGCCGCTTTTTATAAACAATGCTTCTTATATCAATCTTGTGTATTTGTGCTTGAACATGCATTAGCATTAGCAATAAATGCATGCAAATGCAGCTTTTGAAAAGTGATCAAATGGTGAATCATTGTCGTTGTTGCAATTTTGCATAAATGGCAATTTGTAAAAGGAAGGAGGCACCGGACGGGACGGGCGGTTGGGATTCAAAGAAGCAATGGTGAAATACCAAATTTCTCGATGAACAACCACCCATTGCTGAAGTGACCGACCAGAATATTGGTACGTTAATCAATGTGCCAACTTGACGACGGTTGTGTCAATAGACGACTCGTGGGATTGGGTTTGAAGTGGACAAAGCGATCTGAGAGATCGGTTGAATAGCCTATCTGGCTTGCAATGTGGCTCCATTACCTTCCAAGCAGGTGTCCAAGCGAACAAGCGCTACAATCACTTTTAGCACCCAAACAATCAATGCTTGCGTGCTATTTTACCATATCGACCAGTGAGAAAAGCCGAAAGCTCCACACACTGCCTGTCTTGCAAGATTTGTTTCGATTTTCTGAAAAGCATATCTATATGCGCTCAACAATTGCATAGTCGATCTTTGTTGTTTGAGTGAAAAAGTGACTCCTCTGGGACAAATTTGATCCATTCAAAAATGACAAAACGATTCATGAATTTGTTTTTATATCTTTTCTTTTTTTTTATTTTTACCCCTTTTATTTTTATTTCTGTAGCCTTAAACTTGTCAATCTTCATGCAACTTTATGTATTTTATGTATGGTTTATGTAAATTTATGTAAATTTTCCTTATCTCCTTATCAAAGAATCTTATTAATCATCTCCTGTTTGCACCAACGGAATTTATTTCAATCAGAAATATTTGGAAATTAACTTAATTTTCAATTATGTGAACATTTACAACATAAATGTACTCACTCAACATTGCTTTGTTAAGCAATTTTTATTGATGAATAGTTTTCGAATTGAAATATCGAGATTGGAAATAATTATAACAATGCAAAATATACTAACATTGTTCAAGTGCACATTTGTTGATCTGTTGCTGTTAATTGCTATGCCATCTCAAACTATTACAACTTTTTAATTTTTAATTTCATCTTCATCATCTATCATCCACCGCTGATGGATACTTTTGTGTTTGCTTTCATCAATCATATTCCTCTATAATTTATGCTTATTTAAATTTCTTTTTTCATTCAAATTTATATTCAACTTTAATCATCACAGACAAGTGTAGTTTATTGAAATGATATCTTTTTTTTTCAAATACTGTTGTTTAGTATAATGTATGTGTCATTTTTAGAAGAAGAAATCTGAGAATACTTTGAAAAATTATTATTACTTTATTACACGTACTACTTATTATTATTAAGTATTTTTATCATGTTTCATTATCTACTTATTTAAAATCTATTTTTAATATGGTTTTTCTAAGTTAGTATTATTTAGGTAGTGATGTTATTTTAATGAAATTTATTAATTACTTTATGCTCAATGATGATGTTCATGAATACTTTTGCTTTTGTTAAAATTAATTATTATTAATGCACACGAACGTGTGTTTGTCACCAAATTTTTATATTATACATATTTGGAAATATAATAACAAAATATTATTATTGTTGTTGTATAAGGAGATGATACATTTTAGTTAAGTTGAGAAATGTGTTCTAGTGTGAAATTTGTAGTGCGAAATTTGAACGTTCGAAACATTTTTCTACATCGAATTTACTTATTGAAATTTTTAAATTAGACTCTTGAGATGCGTTTGAAATTTTTTCCCCCTTCTTTACTTAACAAAAGCTGCCGGACAGAATTTGCTGATTGATTTATTTTCAGCTCCTCTGAGCTTTACCAGTGTTATTTGGTTTTGCTCAAATTGGTTGACATAACGCCTTGTAGCTGCTTCCTGCGAATTTAGTTTTTAGGACAGAGTTTAATGTGCTGTTTATTATGAATTGTTCTCCACTTTATTACTTGATAAACAATTCATTTTTGCATTCAATGTTTTCCAACATTAGACTCAACGGTGCAATATGCTTCATTTGAATAGCATCACCGATGTGCGGTTAAAATCTGCTTAATTGAATAGCATCACTTGTTTGCTCGTTTATGGCCTCAAATGTGGTGGAAATTTTATCTTTTTTATTATACAACATGACGCTTGATCCTCTTGATTCCAGTTGTGAGTTGCATTTCATTTTAAATTTTTGCTTTCCACATCTTCTTTGATTCATTTATTGATAATGTGAAATTTTATTGATTTCATTTACACGCACGCGTTCATAGGACATTTTTAAATAATAATAAAAAAGCCAAAAAAAAACACAGAATCCTCTTATTGTATAACAACAAGCTTGTACTTGTTGCACGATGTATATTAATTAAAAAATAATAATCACGGACATTGTGCAGTGTTGGTAGTGATTTTTATCAATATTACTTACGATATGCGTGATGATGCATCATGAAATTATGTTTTATTATTGATTTCATTATTACTTGAAGAAGTGCAATGATCATGTATTACTTCTTTTAATGGCTTTTTTGAAAATTAATTTCATTTCTCGTTTTCTTCAGCTCAATATGCAACCCAATGCTATAGTTGTATGTCGACGTTGTATGAAAATCTTTGGTACGAGTCGGGCATTTCATTGCTTTACAAAAAGCCTGAATCGTTCACAAGCTACTGTGACCAAGATCGGTTTGATAGCAGGAAAGTGCTTGCAAAGCCTTGCAACGATCACTGTATTATTATTGAAAATGAAAACGTTATTTTTGGTAAGCTTAATATTAATTAATTACAAATGTAAGCAAAATAACTTAAAGAAAATGATATATTTAAGTGTTACTAAAAATTTGATTATCTTAAAATTGATGAAATGTTGTTTATGAAAGAAGGGTGCATTTGTTTGCAAATTTACTCTTCATATTCTTTTGTATAATTGAATAATGTTATTGATAATGATATTTTAAACGACATATATGATGGTATAGATTTAAGGATTGCAATGGAATATGATATTGCAGGTAATATCCGGAGAACGTACATGCGTGGCTGTTTATCCGATATTATCAACTATAATATGACTACGATCAGCTATTTGAATCATCGGCACAAGTGCCTGACTATCCCGATGCGTTATTTATTCATGGGTTCTTATCGCAGTGTGCAGAATCAGCCTCTGCGAATATGTGCCTGCTTCAGCGGTCTTTGCAACGGTTCTTCTGCTGTTTCTGTTCATTTTACCAACAAAATACTTCTCTTCATCACTCTGCTCCATTTTTCAGTTCAGCTATTCCATTTGTGGTCATCAATTTGAATATCCTTCTCATCTTCTTCAACCATTCCGATACTTGTGTAAAGTGTTTTATATTTAAATTTGGCTTTCTCTTTTTTGCTGAAAAAAAAAGTTCAACCGATGAAAATATGTAATATGAGAAATTTTTTGTTTCACTGGCTCTTCATTATTTTTGTTGATGCTTTTTTAAATTTTTTTTTACAAAAAAAAATTAATCTGTTCATCATGGACTTGAAGTTTGGGTATTTTTTTGTGGCAAAATAGAAGAAATTTTTTGGTGATTTGGCAACAATCTCTTCTGCTTGGCAACCGACGATTGATGAGATGAGATGAGGTTAACGTATTTATTTGAAATTAATAAAACTGACCTGCGTAACTGTGCTGAGATATATAATCTCTTTGATTTAATTGCGCATGCAAAAATTTTCCCTTCAGATGATCTATTATCAAAATTTGACGTCAGCGTGACCGGTGAAATTTATTAAAAATGCAACATCTGCAATTTGATGAGCGGTCGATGAGCCAGCCAGCTAACCAACCAACGAACAGGGTGCATTTCCACTATCAACGCTGCAGTTGATTTTCTGTTTTTTTTTTGTTTCTCAAGCTTTTTCCCTATTTAGGTATATGAAGACAAAATTCGCATCAACACATCTTCAGCAACGACCAACGTCCACATCGAATCTATTGATTGTTCCAACAATATGCGTAAGGAAATATAATTTTACTTTACATTTTTTTTTGCTTGCATATAACAAATAATAGATTGAATACGCAAAACTAGGAAGAATTAATTTTTGATAAATAATTTGAAAGAATATTTTATTAATTCTAAAGGAAAATGAGCAAAAAGTTTTTTAAAAAAAAAAATTTTTTTTCACTACATTTTTAATTTTAAATTGTAACAGTTTGATGTAAAGTTTCAAATAATCTTTTTATACTTGATTAAATTTTTTGTCGTACAAATTACAGTAATCTATGCAACGTATGACGCTGATGTATTGACTAATTCATAAAAAAATTGTCAATGAAATTGAATTACTCGAAAAATAAATTTCCTAAAGCAGTATTTTTCATTAATTAGTTGTAAAATTGCAACAAATAATTACTTATTTAAAAAAAAAACAAAACAAGTTGCGTCAAGTTATTTTTTTAAGCTAAGCATGTCGAGCAATTTTCTTCTGATCGTGTGTACTATTAATTCATAATTTAAGTTTTTGATTTCAATTTTCTTTGGCTCAAACTGAATGTATAAGTTTAAATTTTTTGTACAATCTGAGCATAAGGTAAAATTTAGATAAAATGGGTATTAGGAGCAAAAGGTAAAGGTAAAATGAATAAACTTTTTTCCAGCAACGAAGTTTACTTTGAAAATACTTCTTCTACAAAAGCAGGATGCTGTTTGACATGTGTTCTTTGATTATACAGAAAGGCGTGACGGTTTTGTTCCATTGTTCCGCATCAATACTGATGACGAGAGTTGTTGATATGATCTCTTGATAGGATTGAACTGACAATCGGCTGAAGGCCATTCACAAAATTGTGATCACCGGTATTTTGAGTTGATGAATTGTTCTTTCTGTTTATTTGTTGTTTTCTATGCATGGGGAACACTGTACAGTGGGCTTTTCACAAGCATCCCACAATTTCAAATGCAATTTCACGTCAACAGGCGTACTTCCTTTATTCAAAGTTCAAATGTGGATAGAAGCAACCTTTTTCAAGCACTGTATATTTGTATTATGAAAATTACAAAACAGATCATGTGAAAATTATATTTGTATGAAAATGAAAAAGTTATTATCAATTGTTGGATAGTGGTTTTTCTTTGGTTTAGTTTCTCTTGATAATTTAAAATGGAAAAACATGTTCAGTTTTCACATATTGGAAATTATCACTGTTCGATGACAACAAATAGATTATTTTTTATTGTTGATTGGTTAGTTTAAAGTGTGGGTGATTTTAATTATAGTGTTGATTTTAATTGTAAAAATGAAAAAAAAAATTTTTTCACGTCTGAACGATTTCCGGTCAAAGAGATAGATAGATGATCAAGCAATGCTGAAGTGTGATATGAAAGCGGACGCGCGTCAGGCAAAATGAATGACCACCAGCACGTCATGGTTGAATTCCACTGTACAGGGCAGGCTATATTGGTCCTGTTGACATGAGCACGACAAGTTTGTTGTTCTCCAAGGCTTATTTTCATACAGCTTCCACTTTTGCGCACAATTGTTCATTCATTGTTCAGTACAATAGTAGAATTTAGGAATCGTCGGACGTTTTATCAATGCACAAATTGTTCTCCTTTTGGGAAATTTTGGGATCAAACAAAATTTATTTATTTATATTTATTTTTTCATTCAATAATCACTGAAAAATTCTGATATTCACTAATTCATGCCAGTGACTTCACTCCATTCTACAAAAAGATGTAATCTTTATTTGCGCAAATAAATTATGGAAATGAAATTCTCTTTTTCATCAAACACGGAACAAAATTCTATTCTAACAGGCTAAAGTTGGTTTGTACAGTTGAATAAAACTGCTCGATTCAATTTAACTTTAAAAACAAAAACATTATTGTCATACTGTTTGAATTAATGATAATTAAGAATATATTAAATTTTGTGAATAAATTGCCATTTTTTTACCGTGTAAATTTGTGAATTCTCATTTTTGGTAGCAATTCAGGTGCGCATTTTATTCAAATTTGTCACGACGTGACGCTTGCTGTTGAAATCAATTTTTGAAAGCAACTGTCACTTGTGTAGTTTCGTGTGTAGTTTTCTTTTACAACAGCACGTCGTTTTCTTTTTTTTTTCAACTCTTCAAAATATGAAACTGTAAACAAACAGATAAGCAGCTAAATCTTTTGTCAAAGTTTTTTGTTTTTAAAATTGTATTATCATTTTTGTGGTTTATTGACAATATATAAAGAGGTAGAGGTATGCAAATTGTAAAATTGTTCTATTGGTCGATTGGTGCATGCAGATTTTCATATATAGGTGTTGTTGCTTTTGTGATTGATGATCAGAGTGGAAAATTAACGAGCTGTACAATTCAGGGCTTTTTATTGAATAGCAGATAAAAATCAACAATTTCAATCGGTCACGTGCCAGTCGGGTGCCGGTGAACAAACGTTCAAAATTGTCTGTCGCGCGCCCAGTTTCAACCTGGCGACACGTTTCCATTGGACTGGTTTGTTTTTGACGAAACTTTGCCCATTAGAGCTTTGCTATCTTATTATTATTATTATTATTAATCATAGCGTATTCATAATAGAATTCTTATACAGTGCATTGTGGTAACTCGTTTGTTTGTTTGTTTGTATTTTTGTTGATCAAAAACGTGAACGTTCAAGTGAACCTGGTACGCGTCCGGTCTGTATAAACGGTCAATTGACCAGTGCAAAGCAAACACAAGTTGAACAACATTGTCACCATACCGTTGACCGGTAGTGTGGATCATCAGCATTCACCACATTGAGAATCATCAATCGAGTTATCAGTTGGCTGGCTCACAGTGACCACCAGTGCAGTGGTCAGTGAATTCGCATACACTTGTTGTTGTTGTGTCTGTACCTGTGCCTGTGTGTATCTGGGCGGGGGTGTGTCTATGTCTGTTGTCTGTTGTCTGCTGTGTCGCGTGCGAGCACGACACAATTCAAATCGACAATTTCTTCACTTTGAACGTATTTCCCATTCGCCTCCTTTTTATCAAATGAAACACTCATGCCCACGCTGACCAGTAAACAGGTCCTCCATTGTCGCAAGCTCGTCATTGTCCTCGTAAACAATTTCACCAAATTCCTGTGCCGGGTTCACGGCACCGGCAGCTTCTAATGCAGCTAGATAGCTAGCTAACCAACTAACTAACTAACTAGCTAGTTAGCTGGCTGTTTGGCCAAACCAACACCGTCCAATTCCAATTTGAAACATTCTTCATATTACACCATCCTTACCACCATTCTGGCCACAACTTACCAAATCATCATCACCATTCTCATATATTGCTTATAATTAATATTTCACATTCAAAAAAAATAATAATAATGACCCGTGATACTGGCAATACGTCAAATTCGACTTCACATCGTGCACAACAAACTCACAGAAGAGCATCGGACAACAATATGAAAAAGGTACTCAACTTTATTTTATTCTTTTCTCATTTATTTCTTTTCATATTTATAGCAATAATTGAATAATCAAATTTCTACAATATTATTATAATACTAGATAGAATTCTGTTGAATTTCTGATTTTTACGAAGTTTTATTAACAAATTTTTTCATTAATTTTAAAATAATACTTTATTTTTTTTGTCTACGTGCGCGTTTTGACAGTAATCCTGTGTTTGTTTGTTTCTTCGTTGGTTTTTTTTTGCATAAAATTAACAAGTTTAAAATAAATTTGTTTATTTGTTTGGTTGCGCGTTTTTTTTTTGTGAATTTCAATGTTGTTGTTGAAATTATTTCAACTTTCTGAAGATGAGAATAAAAATCCACTTTACGTACAAAATGACCAGTTTGGTGATAATAAATTAGGCGCACACTGCTATCTTTATGTCTGTATATTTTTAAAATGACCTTCGTAACGCGATGTTCCGTTTCAATTCCGTTAAGATTATTCCACGGTGTTATTTTTAAACACTGTAGTTGTCCTCAATTTGAAACGAATCATTTGCATGAAGCAAAATTGATATGATTCATTTGATTATTATTCGATGAAAATGATGCAACTGTTCTTCTGTTAATTGAAACAACCATTGCTTAGCTTCAACTCATTTTACCGTCATTTGTAGTTGAAATTTGTAATTATTACGCTGTACTTTGTTAAATACAAAAATAATAATAAAAAAAAATTTTACACATGAATGCAAAATGCATTAAAAAAATATTATCATTTGCAATAGTAAAAAATATATTCTTTTATGTTTCATATTTTCTAAAAGTTTACAACAAAACATTGGCAGCAAAAAAATTAATCAATCTACTTTTTTATCGGAAGTATTGTTTTTTTTAATTCATTTTTGAAATAATATTTCAATATCAATTTCAGGCGAACAAGCCTTTGATGGAGAAACGTCGTCGTGCGAGGATTAACAGAAGCTTAGATGAGCTGAAATCAATGTTGATTTGTTCGACTAAACCTTCAGTAAATAAATGCACAAAAAAACTTCTTCACGTTAAAAAATAATTCACAGATATTTATATTTAGATACCTGGCCATTCGAAGTGGGAAAAAGCCGACATATTGGAAATGACAGTACAGCAGATGCGAACTTTACGAACTCAAACTAACAATCCTTGTAATACTTTAAATCACTAATCATACTTGCATATGCAATTGCAATCTTTTCTTTAGCCCGTGATGAACCCATCGCTTATGGACAATTCATTTCCGGTTATACACATTGCATAAGACAGTTGCAACGTTTTTTAATTAGCAGCAATGGAACTTTTGCACCTGAAACTTGCCGAGATTTAATTGAAAATTTGATGGCAGATCTGAGACATCTTACCAATGAAGCTAGTCAAGCTAAAGTTCAAGAATCATCGTCTTCTGGTGCCGACTCAGTGAGCAGTTTGGAATTGGCTAGTTGCAACGAAGACAATGAAACTTGCACTTCACAAAGTTCTCCTTCACCACCAGTTGCATCTCTGTTGGGCGCGGCGCATGATTCAGCGTCATGTTTATTTTCAATTAAAACTAATTCCAATTGTTTACTAACTGCCACAGCTTTTCCTCTTATTACTACTTCTTTCGGCACTTGCTCTCCAATGACTCAATCGGAATCGTCCGCTTTTGCATCCTTCAGGCCAATACAGCATAATGAATGCAAATCAGTAACTAAAAATGCATCATACTGGCGTCCGTGGTAAATAAACGAAAAAACAATTCACTTGTTGTGAATCAGTATAATTTTAATATTTTTTTCCCTTTAAAGATAATTATATATGTAAGTGTGTGTGTTACTTTCTATTAACTTTACAATTAAACGTACGCTGTTCGTTTGTTTGTTACAATGTAATTGTTCGTTTCTATAAACTATATTAACTGAACAACGACGACAATAATCATATTTTTGAATGTTAATAATATCATGTCAATCAATATGCAACACTCACACACTAAAGTAGTGATTCATTATTTCAAAGAAAATAGTACTTGCGTTTTCTTTTCTAACTGAATCTTTCTGTCTGACAAAAAATGAAATTGAAAATCAAAATTCATTAGCTGGCAATCCATAAAAATGTTGCCACAGAATTACAACAGCTTCTATTATCCAATGAATAAACAAATTCTTATTATTAAATTAGTCGAATTAAAGTAATACTCTGATTAATAATTTTATCCGTGAAATTTAGTCATACTGTAACTGCTGACAAGTGGGTGAATTGTTTTTGTAAATTTTATTGAGATTAATTTGTTAACTATTCTCCTTCAGCTTCATAGTAGATATATTTATCATTCGTTGCATTTGCTCAATTTGAATTATTTTTATTTTCATGATAATCTGTTCGGGTAAGAATAAAATGCTCATTTACTGAATCAGAAATTAATTTAAAAAAAAAACATTATTTTGATGTAAAACTTTTATTGCGACTTTTCATAAAATCCCCAACGCATGCTACGTCATATGATGTTATAATATTATACAGAATACGCAACTGAATTCAGATAAGTGTCGGATGGATGCTTTCTCTCCATTCAAATTGTTGCTTAATTTAACAATATGATATTTATTTGGCGTTGGCGTATAGTGCATTCAAGCTAGATTAAATAACACTAGGTGAAGGTTGTTTTTCAATTATGCAAATCAGGTTTTCTGGAAACGCTAGTGTTATCAGTAAAAGAGCACTTTGTGTTTGCTTTGCTGACGTGGCTATCCAGCAATACAGCTAGATAACGTTCATATAGTGTGGTTCATTAGCAACAATTGTAGCCTAACGGTCTGCGGGTCTAAAGTTTCAAATTTTCAGTGGAAAGTTCGACGAGAATCGGTGAAGCAAATACATACTCTGATGGTTGTTTCATATTCATTTCTTGAAAATTATTCATCGTAATTCATAGCTGTTCAAAAAGAAGATATACGTGAACGATGAGAAGATATCTATTTCGGTAAGTTGTTCACTTAAACTTTGTAAATGATTAAAAATATAGCTGAGAATAGATATTCAGTCGATAATTTGCTAATAAAATTAAAAAAATACGTTTATTGTAATTTTTCATAATTTGACTTCTAAGTTAAATAACGGTTTACAGATATTTTTAGGTAAATAATAATTATATCACTTAATTATTATAAATGACGTTTATGTGAAATATTTTGTAAGTCACATTTCTGAAAAGGCTGATTTTAATTTTTTAACTCCCCTTAATGAGATGTAGAAATGAATGTAATTCAACGTTGACGTTCAGTACGTTTTAGCTAGCTAGCGTGAATAGCACTATGTTAAAGTTGTTTTTCAATTATGCAAATCGGCTTTTCTCGAAACGCTAGTGTTATCAATAGCTGAGCGCTTGTTGTTTACTTTGCTGACGTGGCCGTCTAATAGTAACGATAGATTAGGGTGTATATTATAATATAACAACGCTGCCGATTCCACACTTTTAAACGTGACTGCCGTGATGCATAATTTCCACTAATTTACACTGCATACGCATTACATTCAGGTATCCATTCATTATGCTGACGTTTTTGGTAAACGTTAATACTGTTTAACTGTTTCTTCTTTTATTTTTTGCCATCATTTCCATTGTGTTCAAAGAGATTGCGCAAAAATGCATTGCAACGTTAATTAAACAATCAGTTCTTTGAAATTAATACTATCAATGCAGCTAAAATACGGAAAAGAGAAAAATTATTTTAAGGTTAAGTTAAAATATATTGTAAAAATGGGATTATGGAAATATAATTCTAATTAAAAGTACCGCAATTATAGTATATTGATTACCAAATCACCGGTAAGAAGGTTACAGAGTAATAGACCAATGATAGAAAAGCTAAGGTTGCATTCATAGTTAAAAGTTCATTTGAGTGATTTTCCATGAACTGTTGTGGTGCGTAACAAAAGTGCAAGTGAAAGAAACTGTAACAAGGTAAAAATTTAATATTAAAACATATTTTCCTGACACTTTTTTTATGAATGCATGCATATTTAAGCATTTTTTAATTTTAATGTGCACAAAAATTGAAATACACTTAGGGCAAAATTCTCAATTATATATGGTACAACGTTCAGCTGTTTCAAAAAATTCATATTTCAATTTGTTATTTTGCAAAGGCGTCTAGATATAACTGTAGAATACGTTCCATTTTTCAATTTGCACTTGCGTTTGGCATTGAATTTCATTGTCAGCAGAACAGGTCGAATATTTCTATGCGGGTAGCGTTTTCTATTATGCAAATCAGGAAAATATTGTTCTTCAAATAGAAAGCCATTTAACTTCATCATTGTCACTTTCTATTATATTTTCAAAATTTAGATCATCTGACATTAGGTAAATTGCATTTTTGTCTGATTAATTTTGTCAGCTCGCGCAGGCAGTGTGCTAATATTTTGGTGAAAAGCTATTTGCGATGAGTTCCATTTATGTAGGACATTTTTGAATTTTGAAACCTCAAATTCAGACATGCGGAGGCGTGTTTTGATTAAGTCAATTTTTTGTTATGGCGATTTCTGTCCGATAGTTTATATTTTGACTGAATTTTAAATGTCAACGTTATTTCTGAATTTTCAAATAACTGTCATTGCTTTAATTTGTAACTCTGTGTGAATTGCTTCTTCAAATCATTACTTTTTCTCTCCTCTTACAACAAGCCTGTATTTAATATAAAATGAGTATGCATTTCATTTCTTGTATTTATATTATTTCTAGTATTTAAAATATACTTAGTAATAAAGATGAAATTTGTGTTTCCGCAATGAGAACTGCTTTTATGTTTGGCAGGGCTACAATTGAATTTTCTCTCAAACAGAGTGCATTAGTTAAGTAAATAAAGCGCAATGAAAAATGTGTACAAGTGATATTTATCAGCAGAAATGAATAAAATAAAAATTTGCATACGAGTTCGTTGCTTTATTGACATATTGGAAATAATTTTAGTTTGACGCTGTCCGTGGATGGAAGCACTGCGTTTTGATTGAAAAATTGACTGAAGACCACCAACATTAAGCGCCAAACAATTTATTTGCTTTTTATTCATTATTATTTTTTGGAATAATTTCTGAAAAATAATTTTTCAATAAACATCGAAAGAGCATGAACATCAACAATGAGAAGATGACGCATTTGGAAGTAAGTGGCAGTTTTTTCACTTTTACGTCGTAATCACTTAACAATGCAATTGAGAATGCAACAGAGTGAGGTTTATTGAAATTTCATATGTAAGTTAATTAATTAGCATTTTCAATTGATATTCACCAATTAGAATTATGTATTATCGTAGGTGTGATTTGTGAATGACAAATTTTGAGTTCAATAATTCTTGAAATTGTATTTTTCGTTTCATTCCATGTTTTGTTGAGAAAATAGGTGATTTAATGAACGTCAAATTTCTGTACAATGAAGTTTGATTAAATAACACCATCTGCGTATTGTTCATCTAATATTAAAATATGGTCTTTTAAAAATCACCCTTACGGTATCTAACATGCACGTTCAACTAACTATAAACAAGCTTCTGCTTGCAAGTCGCTCACTTAAAATTAGCTTCATTTGAACTACTTGGTTTTCCTATTTAAGAAAATTTTCAGACATGCGAAGATGTGTTTTCATTAAGTCAATTTTTTGTTATGGCGTTTTTTGTCCGATAGTTTATATTTTGACTGAATTTTAAATGTCAACTTCATTTGTTTTTTCTTTCAAATAGTCCTCAT
>JYDO01000180.1:0-84836 GCA_001447755.1 Trichinella papuae | reverse complement strand
TTCTTTTCATCAATTACCAATTAACTGAAAAATGTGCAACTTACATGAATAGGCGTTTTCTGTTCGATGTGGGACGCGTCATTCTTGGTGATGTTGCGTTTTACAAATATTATTATGTAAAATTGCATTATTATGCAGATTTATTTCACTAAAATTAGATGAAATGAAAATGTATTCACTTGAAACATTGCAAATTGCTAAAAATCACCGGAAATGTTATCATTGAATTTAATTGTCTTCAAAGCATTGCATGCACTGCAAAATGAGAATACAACAAAAGTATTCAATAATTCCTTTGTGGATAACATTGAAAAAAAGCACACCAAAACATGCTTACACATATAACAACATTTTATTATATCATATTGTACAGTTATCGATAGATTATATAATCTGATTTAATTACTTACAATCGCAGAATATTATATGTAAAAAATTGATGGAGTGCATGAAAGAAGACGCAGAATGAATGATCAGCATCAGTAATGCTAGAGAGAGAGAAGAAACAACTAAACGCCGTACAGACGATGCTCAGGCAGACCAATGAGGAAAGTTAGGCTTAGCATATTTATTTGATAGCGGAACCAGGTCAGAATAGAGCAATCAAACTGCGCATTCGACCCGTTAATTCTCTCTTATCAGGTAACCTTTTTTATAATCGTTTAATAAAAATATAATAATAAAAAGTGATGACAAAATTTCATAGAACAGATGAGGTGGCCGAGTGGTTAAGGCGATGGACTGCTAATCCATTGGGGTTTCCCCGCGTGAGTTCGAATCTCATCCTCATCGAATAATTTACATTATCAATGTATAAATTGCATCATTTAATTTTGTCACCGACAACAGCATGAACGGGCAAAAAGATTTACCAACTGGCATTGGATAAAGTTTACAAAAGATACATTTATTTGCATAGTAATTGTTTCCAGTCAAGTAATTTGGAATATGTAAACCTATGCAATGAAAGATATTGAATTTTAAATTGTTGTTTCACACAATTTTATATTTGTTTTTATTCAAGAGTACATTTTTGCTTGTTTGTTCTTTTTTTGTTAATACTATTGAATCGAGATTGTTGATATTACTGTTGCTATTATGTGCTTGCTCAGTGCTTACGCTTATATTGTCTGTGTGCAATTTTGGAATGAATATTGAATACTGAAACATTTTACAATCATTTTTTCATTTATACAATTAGAATTGTCAAAAATCAAATAATAATAACAGTTTCCAGAATACAGTTTGCTGATCGCATTTAAACATGCTATACATACAGATTAACACGTGAATTTTATTAGATAAACACGCAAATGGTAAATCAACCATTGATTGATTCATAACGTTGCATTTGGTTTTTGCATTCAATTGAAAAATTGGCTATTTTTGTTCCGCCTGCAGAATTTTGTTTCCCAATGTTTTTGTGCGTATTTCAATACAATAGCAACAAATAATGCACACAAACAAACGCGTATACACTGACGTATATAACACTGACGCCCACACACAAATATACATGGAAAATGTGTATGCACAAAAGAAAAAGAAGAATAAAAAGGCAAGAGAAGCGAAAAAACAAATAAATAAATAATCAAAATTGATTAAATTATACCAAAGAAAAAAACAATGTCGTGTGCATTTATTTGTATGTTAAATAAATGAAAATCGAGATCGACCAGAGCTTTCCGAAAGCGAGGCGTTCGTTTCTTCCAAATGCAAACGTTTGCATATGCTCGCGTACGATTTCAAATTCAACTTCTCCTCGTCAATACCTTGCAGTTCGTAGTCGGAATATATTTTCTAATAAAACAAACAAACAAACCAATTAATCACATGAATAAAATATGCACATTTGAAAATAAAAAAAAAAGCATTCAATTCTTATAAATTGATTCAGTCAGTCGATGATAAAACAAATAAATAAATGATGCAATGCAATAAAAAAAATAATAACTAATCAAACAAACAACTCTTCTCACTTTCATCAAATAGCTGAGGCAGGTAAGTTGATATGCTGACAATGAACGATCGTGCCGTTCAGTCAGCCAGTTGTTAATCAACTGCAACTGACCACTGTACCAAACCTTAATATTGAATATGAAAAGAATGAGATAAATGCAAATTTGATTGACGTGATTCAAATTTTGAACAATTAATTTTTGCCCATGCATGAAAGATGTCCAATAAATTACTTCAAACAGATGAGTAACAAACAGTTCATCAGTGACCAGTTGCCTGAGCTGCTCTAACGATATGCGCATGAATTCAATGTAACTGTGTCCCAAGTGACTAGCACTGGGTGCTTTGGTTACTGGACGCTGAAATTGTAAAAAAAAAAAATTTTCAAACCTCAAAGAAACAAAAATATCAACGCTACTTCTATATGTGTGTTATACTTGTTTGGGCGGTGACTGGGATTGAACAAGCATCGGAGCTTCAGTAACCATCGATTTAACCTGAAAAGAAAATTTTCCAATGAAAATTTCCATTTTTTGATGAGATTCGATTTCAATCTGATAAAATAATAATCCACAAAAACCAACAACTATATACACACACATATATATATATATACTTATTGCAAGCATATTACAACACTTATGCTTACTTTGGCGAATATGTTGTTCGGTTTTGGCTAAATTGAAATAAACATCAAAAGTAAATTTTTTGAAACTTCAAAAATAAATATTTCTATAATATAAAATCAAATACACATGCAATTATTTGTACAATTAATTAATGAAATTTGAAAAAGAAAAATTTTCACTATAAAATGAAAAACAATTGAAACGAGACTTACTGCAATTGACAAAATTGTGCCAATTGGATTTCCTTCATCATATCTGGCCATTTTCACCAAAGTGCTTTCCAGAACTGCCAACAGCTAAAAAAGCAAACAAGAAAACAAGCAAACATTCGTGCAAATTTATGCATGATCAGTATATTATAATTATATTACTTTTTCAACAATCAATTTTTCCATAGTTTCCAAAATTTTGTCCAAACTTAAATCCACCGCATTCTGATATCGCTGCTACAAATGATTCGTAGTTATATATATATATATATACAATTTATTTATACAATAAAATGTAAAACATAATAAACTACTTACAATATCACCACCAACGCCACCACAAAGCTTCAATGCCTAAAGTGCAAAAAAAAATGTCTGCGCTTGTACAAGAGATAAAGAGAACAAATACTACTACTGCTGCAAACTTGCAAACAACAATAAGGGAAAAAATGTAGTGTATTTACTCGTTCTTTGGCGTCGAAAATCACATTCACCATCACGCATACTTCAGTGGGCAAAATGTAATCAGTGTTACGTTTGGCTCTTGATAACCATTGCTCAAAAACAGTCATAGTTCTGAAAATTAAAAAGAAAAAAAAAACCGATCAACAATGACACTGCTTGTCGATAATGATTATTACAATTTACTTTTCAGCACATTTCATAATCATATCCGAAGCCATGCGTTTCATGCGATCTTCCAAATGACTGGCAAACTCTTCCTCTGGCCAATGCAAGTTGCTGGTGAATGATTGCAACGATTCAAGCTTCCAAAATATATCCTCGGACGTGACACACCCGTGACTGTATAGAAAAAAAAGAAACAAATTCAGAAACAATCAAAAATAACTTCACAAATAAATTACTTTTTCACTTCCCATTTTTCTTTGGGAAATTCCTTCTCTATGGACAATTCAATCGAGTGTTCCATGAGATCCACATAACGCACCACAATTGGTGCAAAAATGGCTAACAATTTCGAATGAAAAATTCCTTTCTTCAATTGACCTGTGAACAAATTGAAAGAAAATTTCATTGATAAGTTTGCAATTTTATCACCAATTAATTAATTAGTAAAAAAGCTTTCAAGACAAGACAAGTTGCCTCTTTTGCTGCTGCTCACCATCTTGGCATAAGTAATCGTTGAGCAATTCAAACAGCGGAAATGCGTCCCACGTGTCCGGCGGTTGAACAGCCAAGGCAGCTTGCATATCCACCAAAAATAGTGACCAATATGTTTCGGCGTGTTCAACCAACAATTCACTGTACCAAGCAAAAGCCTGAAAATTGCAAACATAACAACAACAACAACAACAACAATAAATGATACAGACACCAACGGATGGTTTGATTGTAAAAGAAAGCACCAATATTGAAATTATATATATACCTCAGCATGATATTCATCAATTTCTTTCAAAAGATCCACGCACATTTCCGCAATTCGAATCAAATCATCAATTCGAGCTGCCGGTGAAATTCCACTGGCAATGCGTTCTTAAAAGAAAAAAAATAAATTTACACACAAATTAATCAATCCACTTCTGCAAACGAAAAATTAACATCAAACATCCGCCAATTGTCACCTTCGAGTGATACTTCAGAACATATATGCGTGTAATTGACCAATGCTGCATTTTCCAAGCATCTTTTCACAACATTGTGAACTTCTTCTGATCCCAAAGAACCCTGAGTATCTTTCATCAAAACCTGAAAAAGAAAATCAACAAATAATAATCTAAAAAAATAAAATAGATAAATTCGAATATTTCCATACTCTCTCCAAAAGTGACAGTGTCGCTTTGAGTGCACCTTCAGGTCGACCAAATGGAAAGCAATGCCTGAGAAACAAAATTTCATTTTTTTTTATTATTCCATAAATAATAAAGATAAAAAAACAACAATGAAAAAGAATACCTGAAATTGGTGATCTGTTTTTCAAGCAAGGCACGCAAACGTGATTTCACTTGATTGAATCGATCACGTTCGTTTAATGTTACAGTACCGACACCGTCAGGCCTATTAAACATATAAATTGTTACATAAGCAAAGAATAAATATATAAATAAATAAACATATATACATATATATATATATATATATATATGTGCAATTTCTGAGCGGTTAATTTATCTGTATTAAGATTGAAACAAAAAAAATCATTTTTTCTTTTTACATTTTAAAATTCATTATTAGCAATTGACGCTACCTGTTTCCATGAACATGCGAAGCGCAAAAAGCAAAACTGTAATGCAACAAAGTTGGGTCGATGACGTGGTCACTTTCCGCTTTGTTCAGCAAATCGTTCAACAAGCAGACATTCCTGTGGCAGCCACGAACCATATAACGAGCGCAGTATTCGTCGAGCATAAATATCTGAGCCGGTGAAAACCAACCCTAAAAATTCAAGTGAACCACAAGTGAACAAGATGATCAATCAGCCAGCCAGCCAGCCCCGCCCAGTGATTCTCATTTCACTAGAAAATGTTTACCAACGAACATATGGGTTCATTCAGGCGATAATTCAAAGTAAGCGACTGCAACAAAGCAAAGTACTGTTCATGTGGACTTTTCACCGGGTCAGCTTGGATAAATTCATCAATGCCCAATTTCTTCGCCTGTTCATCTATAGAGCAGAGGAAATTTTTTTTTAATTGAAAAAAAAGAACAGAATTCAACAACAATAAATGTTAGAAATGCGCTGCAATTGAACAATTGAATACCTCCAGATTGAGGTTTAGAAAAAGTGCTGTCCACTTTGGATGGTACTGGCTTGTGAGCTTGACCAGTTGCTCTGTACAACGCTTGAACCCACATGTGCCGTTCGTTGTCATCATCTGTAGCAAATTTGATCTCTTCACCTTCTTTTAAGGCACTGAAGAAATACTTTCCGCCCAAAGAGAACAATTCTGAAATGCAAATAAAAATACATACATGAGTACAGGCAGCAACATATTTATATATATTATATATGTTGTATGTGTACCCGGATCCGGCTCCGCATAATCAACCGTAAAACCGTCCAATTGCATAAATTCTGCTGGTTCACTTGAGCGTTCTTTGTAATTACACATTGCAAATGTATACTGAGATACCTGGAGAGAAAAGTAAATTATAGGATAACTTTTTTTGTTGTTGAAATAAAATAAATACATCGCACCTGAATGAGGCAGATATAGCGTTTTTTCCAATGCTTCCATACAACTTTACCCAGAACATAACAATATCTAGATAAAGTAAAATTTCCTATTCCCATTGTTAAAAGAAAAAGCAAAGAAAAAAAAAAGAAAGTTCATCTTCTTACCCGCAGTATTTCAAATTCTGAGGCTTTTCCATTCGAATAGCGATTCGTATGCGCAAATTTTGATCACTCAATCCTTTCGGCACGGTCATTTTATACCATTCTGGTGATCGTGAACTGTTCGGCGATGGACGAATGACAACCTAAAATTTATAACAAAAATAAATTATTACACAACGTATAAATAACAGGATACTTGTATTTATTAGGTGTTTCTGCATTTTAGTTTAAAAAAAAATTTCGTCTCAAATACATCTGCATACTGCATACCTTGCCCAATTCTTTATCTTCAAAAGCAAGAACGCCTGAATTTTCCGCGTATAATTTCACTTTAACTGTAGGAAGAGGATGCTGAGTGGTAAAATCGCCTTGTGTATCCCATCTGAAATGACAAGGCAAATTATGCAGAGAAAAATAGCTTGCGGAAAAAGAATATTCTTCATCACGTTGGATTGGCAGCTTCAGCACTTCCAGTTTGCAATTTGCCACTACCTTCGACCTCCATCGTGCAATAGACTACTTTGTTCGGCGGTACAGATTTCAAATTCTGTGCTTCCATGACCACAACCTGAAATATTAAATTGGAAAAAATATATATATGAGATAAATTGGAAAGAAAAATTGAAAATTTTAAAAATACACGTACTTCAAGATTAAAATGAAGCACTACATCACTTTTTGTCAAAACTAATTCATTTTCATCACCGTCAATTTTATTAGTAGAATGTGTAGAAGAGCGTCGCTTCAAACTGCAAAATGAAAAAACTTGCAAATTAAAATATGTTTTCAAAAAAATATACATAACCAATAAACAATAATAAATGGAAAATGTGAAATAGTTTTCAACTTTTAGCATTATTATTATTATTATTATTATTGTGTAATGCGTTCTCGTGCAAAATAAAAAACGATCCATTCACAACATACCAGCACCAACTAAAGTAACTTTGAAACTGCAAAAAAGATGTACATATATATATATAATGTAGAAATTATTATTCACAAGTGTATTATGTATGAAATCACGCTCTTACCTAAACCAATCTTTACTAAACCCCTCTCCAATACAACAAACAGCAAACTGCCACAACACAGGACACAAGTCAAAACAAAAAGCAACAATTCGACACAATAGCTGTGCCAACCTGTTGAAAAGAAACGTCTCCTGTGAACCACAGTTTCGTTGTCTGAAATAATATTTATTATTAATAACAGCAGCAAATTATGCCAAAATTTTCCAACACATCATCATTGTAGGAGTGAATTGTTCGATCAACTTTTACTCACCTGGATCGTGAGCGACGCTTGAATGTACGCTTTGCGGATGATTGTTTCGGATTCACAGGTACAGATTCAAGATTTGAAATCAATAAATTAATAGATGCTCGTACTTCGTCCAGGTACAACGTTTCCATATCTTTGACAACAAACTTTGGCATCAATTTTCTGTCCTGATAACGTGAATTATAAATAATGTATACAACAAATAGAAACCATGTACACACATATATATGTGTATATATATATATATATTCTTACACGAGCCATTTCTTGAACAAGTTGCATTCGACTGTCCAATTCTCTTCTTATTGAAGCAGCTTGTTCGTCCGTATTGTCGAGCTAAAAAAAACAACAAAATGATTCCAACTGAAATTGAAATTGAGATGATCCAACAATGTCAAAGCATACTTGAAGAGCATTGTAGATGAGCTGATGTTCGAATTTCTTGACATCCAATATGGCCTGCATCATGTCGTATATTTGTTCGTTGGACATGATCAGATCGACAATTTGACCACCGGTACGACTTTTCGGCGGTCGGCGGCTGCACAGTTCATCCTCGACCCGGTAGATGAAATCGAACTTGGCCATCCAAGAGTTCATAACCGTTTCCTTGCTGAGACCGTTGATTTCGGGCAAACTGCGCAACCGTCGGTCAATGGTGCACCGGAACACGTCGCGGAAGTCGATGGAAGAGAACCCGCCGGCCGAGACCATGTTGCCCACCCTGTCGGACAGCAAGAACACATCGTGGTAGGACTGTATAGCGTTGGTGAACGCTTCGTCGACCACGATCTGGATGTCGCCTCGGAGAAAGCTGGAAAAGCGTTCACGGATGCGATTCAACTCTTGGTGGTTGATTTTACACTGCCGGCGGACCATGTCGATCGGCTGCTTGGAATTGAAATGGTAAGCCACGCACCGGGCAACGAACACGTAAATCTGCAACCTCGTCTTGCGCTCCTTTTCCTCATCTTCTTCACTTTTCACCCTGGATTGTGAGAAAAAAAAACAAACAAAAACTGTTAACTTTTTCCACTAGATCCACTGAGAAATTATTCAAATTAGCAAATGCTATCATTTACAGACAATACATATACTACAATTTTTCAATCATGTTTTTTATGAATTTGTTAATAATAATTTTATCAATTTATTTCATCATAATCTACAGCTAATGAGCTATTGTATTGCGAATGTTCGTTTGGTATATTTCATTTCATTTCATTAATACAAATAAATACAAATAAATTACAAAAATTAAGCAAAAACTGCTAAATTATACGATTGAAATAAAAAACAAAAGATGCAATAGAGAAAATGAAAAAAAAAGGAGAAAAGCACAAGCCGACATTGTGCTAATGCAATTGTAGAAGAAAATAAGATTGCTTGGCTTTTGCGTTGCTTTCGAAAGCACTTGTTGAAGTGAAGAAAAGAAAAAATGAACAAATGCCCTTTGGCAATGCTTTTTTGGTCACGTGATCAATACAAGTGACCAACCGGTAAAAGTGAAAAGCAATCATCGATTTTTTTTCTTTTCTTCCATTCCTCACATCTCCTCCAAACAGGCAGCAACTGTGGATATGAAATCAATCAAAAAATGAACTGCCCAAGAAACATATATATATATTTATTTATACAAGCCAAATTTGATTACAATCTTATTATATTTAGCAAACATGGTACTGCTTCACAATTGAACAACATTAATAATATACGAGCGTCGAAAAACTGTACAACTTCTTTTTTTGATTTGAGAAAAACCGCCTCTTTTTTTTCCTGGATACAATTTCAAACCAATCAACTAGGTGCAAACGATGCAAATTTACCAAATTTACAATATTGCCGTCAGATTCTGTGCTTTTTAATTTTTTCATTTTCACCACAAAATCGAAGCTGCCATCAGAAAAGCGGAGACAAGAAGAAGACGATTAAAAAAATTTTCTCTTCTGATGACAAATTATTATTTCATTGTTCGATGTAAATTTACAATAAAAAGCAAGAAAATTGTCACCTTGCAATCAATGGCAGTGTTTCATTGGAGATTTCATTAAAAAATATAAAGAATCCGAAAACAAAATCATGAAGAAATCAAATCGTTGTTGCACAACGAACGCATCACAAACCTTCCTTCCAACACAACAACAAATTTGCATGTAAATATGAAACGTCGCAGTGCGTGAATTGTGACTGAAAAATGATTCCAATTTTATGCATATCAACTTTTCCATGCTCTTCAGATTTAAATTTCATCGCGCACAAATCAACGCCTGATAAATTTGTAAATTTGCATAGTTGTGACACGTTTCTTTCAAGTGTACAATGGACGAAGAGGGAGGGAGGGGGGAATATTGAACTGGTGCGAGCGGTGAAAAATTAAATATCACAAGCATTGATTATTGATTTTTCCAACTTGTTTGTTCAGACTGGGAACAACTTTGAAAACTCAGAAACTATTTTCTCCTTCTAGAGCACACGTATGATACACTATATAATATACTGCACAGTGTGCTTTTATTCCATCCACAACTGGAAGTGGAGAAGAGCGGTGTTATAATGTTGAGAAAGAGAAGAGATACAGAAAAGTGATTTCCATCAGAGCGAAATCACCCGGATAATGCATTTTCATTGTTCACCTTTCACAAGCTATCAAAAGCAACATCATCAAAATGGCAGCTCATCGCCGTGAGGGTAGCCAATTCATCTATCTGATGGCGATGCAATTGAAAAGCAAGCAAACAAACACCTCACATCCTCGTCTCAGTGGTGTGTGCACGCATCCGCGCCAGAAATAAGCCACATATGTACGCATCATTATTATTATGATGTTGGAAAGCTGATAAGAATCGAGCGCGAAATTGATTAGGTGAAGAGGAACAATTTTCTGTTCAATAGAATTTGAAATGATTGAAAGAGGGAAGGGTTGGGAAAGAAATCTTTTGCCTTCTAATATCCATGAAAAATGAACACTGCCAATGTGCAATTATTCATTCACAACGTGAAGCCCACTTGTGATCATACAGCTAAGAGCAGAACAAACGACGCGCATCTCGCAAACCATCTATCTTCAAGAATGCTTACAGGGAGAGAGAAAGAGAGAATTGACTGATCCACACATGCGATTCAAGCAATTATTAACATGTCCATCTTTCAAATTCGACTTCAACCTCTTTTAATTAACTTTTGTCTAGATGTTCAAAATTGAAATAAAAGCAAAAAAACAGAAGAAGCTCATAAAAATCCTCGAATGAATGTTGAAATCAAAAAAAAAAACTAGTGAAATTTATTACAATTGAATTTGGAAATAATTAATAATTTCTCAATTAAGCGCATCCTAGCGATTTATTAATTGTTCAAAGACTTACTTTTCCGCTTCGGCAGTTGTAGCGGAGGCGGATGGAGCTTGCTTGTTGTCCAATACCAACGACCGTATGGACGAGGAACGGGATTCGGCCAAGGCGGTCGGCTGGGCAAGGAGGCAAGTGGCGCCGCTGGTGCTGCGGCTCGGCTCCCCCAAACTGACGCGGTCCGAGTCGACCAAGCTTGGTGACCGTACGGACAGGAGACTTCCGCCGAACGGCGCCTGTCGAGGACTGGGCGTCAAAGTGCGCTCTTCACGTTCCCAAGCTCCGGCGCCCGGTTCATTGTCTTCTTCATCACTGCTGCTGCTGCTGGCGCCCAACATTCAGCTTTTTCTTCTTCTTCTTCTTCTTCTCGTACTGTTGTTTATTGTATTGTTGCTTTGCATCTATTGCAAAGCTGCTTTGTTGCTTGTTTCGATCGTTCGTCGTCGTTCAAACTGTTGCTTCAAGTGACAATGCTAAAATGATTCTGAATCATGAAATGAATTCATATACCAGCACCACTACTACAGCTTGTATGTGTACACACGCTCGAACAAGAAAATATGACCAAGCTATTATTCGTTATATTCACTTTTCATTAAAAAAATTTTCTTTTTAATATTTCAAATCGATTTCAGAAAGCATAACACACAAAAAGAGAGAGAGAGATGCTGGAGAAAAAGCGTCAAAGATGAAGAAACACACCAACAAACCAAGAAGCCAACATTGCAAGTTTAATAAACAACTTCTATGACATCTGTGTGTTCTTTGAACAAATCTTGTGCTTATTGATTTTATTTTTCACAACTTTTCAAAAATAGTAAAAATAAAAAAAACAACAATTTCAACAACGAGAAAAATATTGAAAAATCTTACTGTAGAATAATTTTGTTGAAATTGTATATTAAATGGAGAAAGAAAAAAGATTCAAAGCCAAAGATGCGCATGTACGAGAAGTTGTGCATGCAGCAGTTGAGGAAGCGAGCATTTGGAACGAGAGCTGTGTGGAATGGTGGAGAAAGTTAACGAGAAGCAATTGTGCCGAAACAAGACCGGCCAATTTGGTGGTGGTAAATCGAATCGCCCAACCAAGTATTGTGCAATAGTGTATGCTCAGTGATTATTGTATTGGTATAAAAAGGAAAAAAAATAATAAATTTGAAAAAAAATGAAAAGTGCAATTTGAATAAAAAAAAAATGATAATAATAATTTTTGTTCAAAACCAATTCAAAAATGCTGCCCAGAGAGACAGTGATTGGAAAATGCAGGGCGAGGAGCAACTACTTTTTGGAACCGTTTCAAAGAGAGAGAGAGTAATCGAATAAAATTGACTGACCAACTGGACAATTGCACTTTCTTACTTGAAATGCATTGAAACCGTTTCACTTGTGGAAAAGCAAGCAAAATAACAATCACATTGTTGACAAGTTGTAATTCTTGAAATAGCTAATGAAATAAATCATTTGAATAAAACAAAAGTAATAAATAAATCTTTCCGCTATTATTCCACAATTACTGCCAAAAATAGGATCGATGGAAGAAGTGAGAACTGCAATTGATCATTATTATCCTATTCATTCAATCGCACTTGAACACAGAATAAAAATTGACACTGAACGAACAATTTTGCAAAAATTGCTCAACTTAATAAACAACAAACAAACAAACAAACAAATAAACACTACACAACCAACTAATGAATAACCTTTGAACTTATTTTTCCAAATAGCCGTCTAGTGTGTGCGTGTGTAGAGACGAATTAAAGCGGAAAGCGCAATTTCCTCATTTTCATGATCAAATCGATTTGGGCAGCCATTGCCGTTGCCGTTGCTGCTGCTGCTTAGAATGCTGCTGACTTGGAAATTATCATCAATCCATGTGAATTCTTGTGTCCCTCTCACACTAACTGATCGTAAACATTTGACATTTCACTTTGCCTTTGATCACTTACCAACTGTCGACCAAATCAACTCAAAAATTGCTGAAAATAAATAATAATACCACTACCATCCATCCATCCATCCATCCCCAACTTTGACAACGTCATTTTGACAACTGACAACAACAGTAATAACAATAATCTGAATCATCAGTATTGTTTATTTTTTTTTTCTTTTCTCTTCTTCTCTTTCAAACAATTGTACTTGCTTGTCTTTTTTGTACATTGCTCATTCATATGGTAATTTTTGCTTTGTTCAATAAATGTCATCAATCTCACGAGTGTTATTCTTTTCTTTTTCTCTCTCTCTTTTTTATTAATTATTTATTACACGAAACATTACCAATGAGAAAATTTTATAATTAAAAAAAAAAGAAAATAAAACCACAGTTACAATAGAATGAAAATATCAAAACGGTTACCTGTACTTTCAACGGCTATTGAAATTTGAAATTAAATTCTTTTCATACGTTTTCAAAGCGAACAGCAAAAAATCTATTCCCTTTATTCCTTAATTGCCGTTGATAAAAACTGCAACTTTCTGGCTTCACAAATCAAGCACAACAAAGATGATAATAATAATAATAATAAATTAGACATTTCTTTTTTATTGATATAATACAATGCATTTTTTTTGATCATTTCAAAATGAAAGCTCATAGTTGAATAGCAACAAAAATGTGGCAAATAAAATTTGCAGCATGAATAGAAAAGAAAAAAATTCAGCTAACTGCAATACAATCGATCAGCATTTAAAAAAAAACAACTAAGTTTTACTACTATAATTATACAAGTGTAGTAGTAGTTGGTGTTTTGGTTTAAATTAAAAATTGCATATATTCTCAAATTATAACGATATAATAACACTTGCTATTTTTGTAAAAAAATATCACTAAAAAAATAAATAAATAAAGAACTACCTTTGAAAATTGAAGTATCAAATGACAAAAGATAACATAAGCAAAAAAACACATATATATATATATATTTCCCAAGATAGAAAAGCGCATTGTTCAGCTTGATCATTTTAGTCGATGAATAATAATTTTCCATGTAAGCTGCACGTGTGGAAAGCAATTAAAAACACGTATTTGTGCGTTAAACGTAATACCCCGAAGAGCGTTCAATCGATAATAAGGAGAAAATCACCAACACCACCAAGTACACTTCAATTACCTCTAATTACAAGGCAGTGCTGTCGTCAAAGTGTACGTTCAGACAATTTTTTTTTATAAAAATTAAAAATGCTCAACATGTAGAAATTTATGAAGAATGATCGCTATATGGCTTGTCTGTTTCTCTCTTGTGAAACTCTTCTTCACCAGAAGTGGCAAAGAAAAAAAAAGCTTACATACTCACTCAGTAAAATATTGCTGAAGATAAGGTAGAAAGATATATGCAAATAAGAAATTATGCAATTCATTTTCTTTCACAAAATCTCAATAAAAAACAACAATATAATAATAATTTCAATAGACACGCAACAGAATTTAGTCCAGGGCTAATTTCAGAGATTGTTTGAAAGCTGAACGCGAAACAACAATAATAATCAAACAAAATTGCCAACAAATTGTGCTTCAACTGCAGTTCAATTCACCAATTATGCGCAGCTTCTGGTAAGCTGTGGATGAAAAATTGAAGCTAAAAATAAAACTGCCGAAAATCTTCCAAATCCTCTATTCGCCTGACCATGGATTGTAAAATGGAAATCAAAAAGAAGAAGAAAAAATAAATTTCAATTAAAAAAAATAAATATGTATATTTGTAAGAAAAATATATTTTAAAAGTTGATGGAAATTTTTTTTTATTAAACAACAGCCAATAAAAATTGTTCAACAAACAAACGAACCAATTTTGTGTGAATCCTCTACAACAAACAGTTGAAGAAGTATATGGAGCAGTGGTGAGAAAAGCAAAATCTGCTACCACTTTTGAATAAAGTTTATAAAACTGACGAGAAAAGCATGGACATGAGTGAATAATTTGAACGAGACGAAAACCTCAGAAAACGAACATCATGTTATTTATAGAGACAGATGTGCGATATTTCACACAATCAACAGTCGATATGTAAAAGATGCAGAAGAGACAATTTTTTTCAATAATCCAATTTTATGAAGAGAGAAGAATATAATAAATTTTTACCGACGTGTAGAATTGTGCCGTACCGGTGCGAGTGTGTATGTGTGTGATCGATTCAATAATAATATATAAAGCTATCGCGTGCTCACTTGTCCGTCTGTCAAGTCACTGCTGACATTGGAATTGATATTTCTAATTTTCCTCTTGAATGATGATAAAAATAATCTTAGCCTCCTCACCAATAATAAGTCAATTTTTACCTCGCGCTGTACGACAGAAATTACAAATACGCGTACATCATACACATTCAATTCAACCCTTTTGATATCCAATTACGAAATGATGAAAAATTTATTCTTTGAAAATAATTTCTATTTGAACTTGAAACATAAAAGAAAAATTAATTACCAACAAAAAGTATCGAATTTGTTATTCGTCGAGGAAGAGATTGTTAAAGCAGTGGAAAAAAAAAATTATATTCAGCATTGCTGGTTGAAAAATTTAATTTTAAAAACATTTTTCTTTGAATATATATAAAAATAAATGTCTGAATGATTGTACAAACGTGCGACTGTTGCGAAAATCACAAATCATTTCACATAATTAATTCATTAATAAAACATTCCTCGCATGCTTCAAGAAGAAAAATGTACACAAATTGAAAATGCCACACCACAACTTATTAAAATCCACATATTTTGTTCAATTATGCCAAAATTCGTAAGCAAAAAAAATTAATTGAAAAGTTCATTTCGATCTCCCTTCGACAAACGACGAGAAAACAGTTATTACACAGTTGTGTGAATTATTAACACAATATTAAAGTGGTGAAAAACAAATTTCAATAAAAAAAAAGAAACTATACCAATTGTCGAAACAAACTGAAACTCAATGACTAAAAAATGATATTCAAAATAATGAACAAACACGTCTTCGAAGTTCGTCAAATACAGTATATCGCAGAAAAGAAATGCTCAAGATCGAAGAGAAAAAGGAAAAATAAAAATTTGAATCTTACCCTGTGAATTTTTGCAATTTGAAAATAGTTTGAGCGAAAAAGCAACCGACTGGCGACCAACAATGGGCGTGTTTTCAAGCGAGGCGGATTCGATCAATTTTGTGATTGAAAATTTCGCTTCTTCACGCCTGGTCGTCATTTTCTTTTTGAAACTCCAACTTGTACAGTGTGAGACAGTTGAAGAGAAGGCGTCAATTTCAATGCAGTACCACAAATGAACACTTTCCACTAGCCGGGCAGCTTATTAGCGAATTAAACACTGCGTCTGGAAAATAATGAAAATGAACATTTTCTCACCGTACGTACTTGAAACATATATTCAATAGTTAATATAATAATGATGATGATCATCATGATCATCATCATCATCATCATAAATAATATCAAGACAAATCATTTTAATGACAAGCCAAAAGCAGGTCGAATTGATCAATATGAATAAATCAATAAAATCCAAACGCGTGCATCAATTAAGCAACCAGAGAGAGAGAGAACAGTTTGGCAAAGATTTTCTCGTAAACACTGTTTGAACAAAGCGAACATATTCACAGCCTGCGTTTACATTTCAAGTTTACACTGTACGAATCGTCAGATCATCTGCAAAATGTTGAATTATCACCAATTCTGCAAACAGATCAAATAGTTGCTTGATGCTTTCTTTTACTTATTCTACTATAATGGTGGTGAGAAAACACCAACTTCTTCATTTCAACACACAAATTCATCACACTGATATGATGATTTTCTTTTTCAATGCATTGGTGCTTGCTTGTATTTTTCAAATTTAAATCTTAGAAAGCTTCGCTCGACAAACAAACAAATAAACAAACAACTGACAATTATTAATGAACTGATCAAAATAAAATAAAGCAAAACAACAATTGCTCACGTTGAACATTCTTATTGTTGTTTGTGAATAGTTGAGAAAATAAATGCTGAACAAAGATATAAATAAAGCACTGCTATCACAGTTTTTGCTTACCTGAAATTGAACTTTGAAATAAAACAATGAAATGCTCGCCAAATGACGCAAACACTGCAAATTGCGATCGCGTACTAACAAAGAATTCGCACTGCAAAGTAACCAATACAGAATTCAGGTTCAAATGATAGTTGACAAATAAATAATTGACATACTGTATTTTTGAAAATTTCAATTGTGTACAGTTGAATTGTATAAATGATTGAAATATATAATTTTATTTTTGAAATTTTCGTCTCGTTTTCACTTTCTCTAGTGAATGAACACTTTAAACAAAATCGTACATTTTGGAAAAATATTTTATTCATTCATACGAACAACAAAATAAAACTGCTTGCATTGTCAGGCATTTTTTTAATTGCTGTTTTGGAACAATTATTTCAAACAAAGATGATCCAATCGGTGCAATTGAACAGAGCGAATGTGTTTCGTACCGTCAAGATTGAAATGCAAATCGAACGTCGAATAAGCTGTATTGGCGGCGATGCGCATCGCAGCACCTCGACTAGCCGGACAAAAGCCTTCAAGCATCAGTTCAGGGCTGAAAAAGTGGGCAAACAGACGCCTTATCGTACCGCCATGACTGACCACCAAAATTGTTGGACAAAAATTCGGCTCCGCCTTCAGCTTCTACCAAAGCAAAAAATTACAATAAAAAAAAAATTATTACAACAATGATGCATCCATATCAAGTTGTTCACTTTGTCATAATTGACCAGCGTTGCTTCGCACATCGATTGGAACCATTCTCGAACACGAGCATCGAACACTGGCAAAGGTTCAACTCCTTCGCCGTCGAAGTGCTCCGGCTTGACGTTGCGAGCACGGCTAGCTTCCACAAGTCTGGCGAACGGTTGCCCATCAAACCTGCCGTAATTCTACAACAAAACAACACCATACTGAAAAAGACAAGAAAAATTCATAATTTTATTTCTTTTATTCCATCACCAGCAATTTAATAAAAAATAAAAAAAAACAAAAAGAAAAAAAAATTCTTTTTCTCAATATTTTCCAAAAAAACTGATGGTTTTTTTTTCACAAGAAAAAAGTACTGAGCAGCAAGCACACTAACAAGAGAAGAAATGTCATTTCAGACTTCATACCGCCGTGGCAATGATTCAAAAACATCTCTACACATATACATATGCATATGATTATTATCATTTCGCATCTCACCATTGCACAGATTATTATTATTATTATTATTAGAATGCAATCATGATAATTAATCACCGACGATTGTTTGTTGACAACAAACGAGGCAAGATGACAAAAAGAAGAAAACAGAAAAAGAAAGAGAAAAAAAAAGAAGAACAAGAGGTAACATTAAAAAAAACACGGATAACTTTAAAAAGCACACATTATCTACATACATATACATATGTATATAAATATATATTATCGACGAGAAAAATTGAAAGAAGATGAGTTTGAAAAAAGTGGAATACACACAATTAATTCATCTTTCTGGCAGTCGATAATGCAGCGGCGGCATTGAAAATGAACGAATAGTTTCTGTGTTTTTTTCTGCTAGTTATACAGTTCCATAATTTTTGTTTTTTCTCTCATTTTGTTCTTGCCAAATCAGTGATCAGTGATAGCGACGCTGCTTGATCAGTCGTCCACGACTGCTGGTCAAGGTGGTGCCATCTTCGCTGACATCAGCCTGGTCTGAATCACTGTCCTCGCTGCAGCCATAAGTGGAATACTCAGAAGCGGCCGGACGCTTTCTCCGTAAACGATTCTGCCAGTCGTTGTTGCCACCGCCCGTCGACTGCTGCTGCTGCTGCTGTTTAGCCCTGGATGATGAGGATGCTGACGACGACGACGACGTCGACAACGACGACAACATCGCCGGCAAAGCTTTACTACAGCAAGGCTGCTCTTGTTCGCGTCTCAACATCATCATCTCCTCATCGTTACCACCAGCATCACCACCAGCATCATCATCATCATCATCATTGCCCGTGTCGCCTGTTCCTCCTCTTCCACTATTCTCCTCAATGCCCTGCAGTTGAGCAGCATTACTGACAATGTCATCTTTCGCGAGTGTTCGGGAAATGCTGGAGTTCCCAAGTTGACCGTGTGCACTTCTCGTGTTGTACGGTCGACTGGCCACAGCTACTCTGCTGGCGGTTCTTGCTTCTTGTTTCCGGCCATTTCTGCTGTTCTGTTGCTGATGTTGTAATTGCTGTTGCTGTTGCTGCTGCCAGGACTGCAACACCGGCTCAAAATCCCGCTTGAACTTGGCGTACAAAGAGTCGACGAACGTGACCGACTGTCTGGTCGAACTTCTGGTCGAATACGATGCCATCGCAGCGTCCATCTCCCGTTCCAACGCCTCAGGACTGGCCAAGTGGCCGAGGCTCAGTCGCCGCTGCATGCCGAGTAAAGACAACGTCAAACGACGTCCGAGTTTCACCGACTGCGATTCGTCGTTGGCTCTGAAAATATCTTGCAACAAATTGTGGCATTGTTCTATCCAATTCGAACCACTCTGCTGCTGCCTCTGCTGCTGCTGCTGCTTGGACAGTCCACTCGGACCCGGCTGGTCGAACCCGATGAAACCGTTGTTCAACGACGACGTCGAAGCCGAATCCGCCGCCGTCTGTTCCGTGAACTCCTCGTACAATTGGTCAATTTCAAAGCAGTTCGGCCTGGAGATGTAAGCCAACAGCACGCTGGTCAAAAGTTTGGCCTGGTGCACGATGGTGCTGTTCGGCTCGTTGAACGTGCACGCGTTCTGGTTGATCCGCTCCACGTCGAACTTCACCGCCGCCACGCGACGATAGAACCGATTGACCAGACGAGCTTTGATCGTCGACAAATCGCACGGATATTCGATGCACATGCAATACCAAGGATAGACGCCCAAGTCGACCGGCTCCAGAAACGGTTCCGCAAACGGCTGTCCACTGATCACCTCCAAGCCGAGCAACAGACGCTGACATTCGGCATCGCGACCACGACTGGGCCATTCGTTCGCTTTGGGCGTGTAGGGCCAAATCGACGCCGCGTCGCTCAAGTCTGAGATCTCGCCGTTGCCTGGGGCGTTGTTGCCCACTTCAAGCGGCACCAAGTCCCACGGACTGAGACGATCTTCGTCTTGATTTTCCCAGCGAACCATTATCGACTGGAAATGGGACGTCGACTGCGGCTGAGTGACCTTGCCGACGACGGTGCCGAACCACCAGCGATCGTCGATCAACGCTTTGAACGAATCGTCAGTGCGCCATCGACGTCGGATCGAACTGTCGTAAAGCTGCCTGAGCACGATGAAGTCGATCACGCTCGGGATGTCGTGAAAGCAGACGTGAAAGCTGAACGCGTGTTGTTCCACCGACGAACGCGGATTGATGCGAGTCAATTTCAACCGGCAACTGCGCACCTGGTGCAAGTGAAACGTCACCTCCTTGACCACAGCAAATTCAGTCTCTTCCAAACGCAAGCCGCTGTTCCAAGGCAAATCTTTCTCTTTCAACTTGTACAAATTGGCGCGTCTCACCTCGTCCACGTACATCCGGTGACCTTGGTGGAAATAGACCACCTCGTCGCCTTGTTGAGGAAAATACGGAGACGGTCGGCAAGTGGTCGACGTGATCCAGTCGGAAAAGTGGAACTTGGTCAGCAGGTCCTCGTAGCGCGCCACACCGCCCGACCGCGACGACGCTTCCGCCGAAGTACCAACGTCCGCCGCTGCCGCCGCTCGTCGCCCGCGTCGTCTCGAATCCCTCCTCTGACTGGTGTTGTTCCTGGTCGCCCTTTGTTCCTCGTCCGAGTGGTCACTTTCACTGCGCAAATTCACCATCGACATATCCGAGTACCAGTCGTCATCTTCATCTTCCTCGTCGTCGTCATCGTCGTCCTCATCCTCCTCATCTTCATCCTCTTCGTTGTCTGTACTATGTTCGTAATAATCTTCGTCGTTGTCATCATCAAAGTAGACAAATTCACCAGCAGTGGAACGAGCCGTCGAATCGTCCAGCGAGCCGTTGGTCAGCGACAACCGACCCTGGTTGGCGTGGTCAGTTCCAGCGCGTCGTCCGCGCCGTCTGCGCGTGCTGCGTCTCGTCCGCAGCGACCTGGTGTTGGCATCGCCGGCGACCGCGGCACCACCGCCCGAAGAACCGACGCCCGCGGCGGCGGCTGCGCCCGCCGAGCCGCTGTTGCCTTCGGTGTAGTCGGGATCGTAGTCGTCGTCGTCGGTGGACTCGTCGGCCAGCAAGTCGATGTCGTCCACACGAAAGCGCCTGGAATCGCGCTCCGACGCCGTCTCGGCGACCCGCTGCTGCTGGGCGGAGTCCGTGGCCAAAGGCGACTCGCTGCGGGGCGTGGGCAAGTGCCGGTTGCTTTCTTTCAAAAACAGCTCCTCCTCCAGGCGGGCAGTTTCCACAATGCGCACGTGCAAGGTGCTGAGCTCGTCCGGGTCAAGCGCTGGCACCAGATGCCGGCTGGTCCAGCAGCAGAACAGTTGCCGACTGGCGTCGGCTTGCAGGTGGAAGCCGAAACGGCTGGGTCCGGCCGAGGCGACGGTCTCTTCGCTGACCAGCGGCAATTCGGGCACCAAATATTGCTCCGAGCAGTGCTCCTTGCCAGGCACGAACCTCTGCTCGGCCGGCGGATAAGGTTCGCCTTCGGCGTTGACCAAAAACGGCGGTGGCATCAAGTGCGGCGGGAGCTGGGTTTGCTCGTCGACCACGTATTCGGCTTCGTCGGCCAACAGCGGCCGGTAGTCGGTATGGAAGAATTGTTCACCGGGCACCGGCGGATATTCGTGGTGAAGACCGAAGAACAACGTCGAGCCCAACGAGTCGACGGCGGCGAAGTGGAAGCCGTCCGGCGAGAAGCAGCACTCGTATATTGAGCACTCGACCTCGTGGTTAGAGACCGTCCGCTTGTTCAAATAGCTGTTCACGCGAACCCCCTCGCCCACGTTCCAGAAGATCACTTGACCGTCGTCGCCGGCCGTGACCATCAAGTCCGGGTCAGACGGGTGCAGGATCAAATTCTGCACGTCGTTGGTGTGGTCGCCGAACGAGCGAATCAACTGACCACTGATCGAATCCCAGACGCGAATTTGGTTGTCGTTGGACGAGGTCACCAGCAGAGTGTCGTCGGCGTTCCAACTGCAGACCAGCATGCTCAAGCGACGGGTGCTTTCGCACGTTCCGCGACTGAGGCTCGGGTCGAGCAGCATCGGATTCCAGGATGTGTACTGGTATTTCCAAATTTTCGCCAGACCATCCTTGCTGCAGGTGGCGAACCGCAGACCACTGTGCGCCCATTTGATGCAGTCGATGCGGTCGCTGTGGCCGACAATGTCGAACGTCATCTCCGGCTCGCCGTCTTCGGGCACTTTGAACACAGTGATCGAATGGTCAGAGCCGCAAGTGCCGACGAACCGACCGCCGCTGCTCACCGACAAGCCGATCACACGGCCGCCGACCTTGGAACGCACGTTGAACCGCACCGGCGAAGTTTCGAACGCATCCTGGGTGTAATGCCAGAAGAATACGTTTCCGTCGTTGCCGGTCGACACCAGCACTTGGCGGTCAGTTGTTGACGACGGCAAGAACTGCAAGTTGGTGATCATGCCCGTGTGGCCGGTCATGGCAGCCACCGGCTGGGCGTTCTTCAAATTCCAGACGCGAATGAATTTGTCCATACTGGCGCCGGCGATCAACGTGTTCTCATAGTTGACGTGCATGTCGGTTATTTGGCCGCAGAAGCCGCGGAACGTGTACAACAGTCGAGCGGATCTCGGCGACCAAACTTTGATCAAGTGGTCATCGCCGCCGGTGAACAAGCGTCGACCGGTACGGTCGAACGTGACGCAACAAACCGACGCCAAGTGACCAATGACAGCCGCCTGGAGGTGAAATTTCGGAAAGAGCATCCTGAACGACAACTGCTGCATCAGATTTGTGCTCGACACTTGAGAAGCGAAAAACATGTCCGCCAAATTGAAACGATTCTTCACGTTCCTGGCAACTGGCATCGACATACAATTGCGCAGACCGGCCACATCCCGGCGGCGCCATTTTCTCTGCAATATCGACGACGACGAATTTGCGTGCAGCATTGAAAAAGGGCCAGTGTCCAACAATGAAGGCGCCCCATTCAGACCGGCCGGTGCGAAGCGTTGTGTTTGTGCGATAAAATTTTCCAACAATACTGGCAAGTGATCGTTCTGAATTCGACTAGCGTAAATGGAATGGAACTGAGCCAAAGTTTGGCGCCGTTCAACACCCTGATAATCGAAACGCGACGGAATATAGCCGGCCGTTTCCAAACTCCGGCCAAGAGCATCGGCCGCATCACCGAGACCTTCTTTCATTGACAAGAAACGATATATCAAATACAACAAGTGCTCTTCAAAGCACACTTCCCTGTTATTATTCATTTGTTCTTCTTCTTCTTCTTTTTATATATTGCCAGTTTTTTATTTTTACTTTTAATATTCTTCACTCAACTACTACTACTACTACTACTTACACGTTCACGAAGTCGTGGATCTGGGATAATTTGCAAATGCTTGGCAGAATTTTGACAAGATATTATCAATTCTGCCGTTTCAACAGCTCGCAGTAGATCGCTGCTGTATACCAAAGACAGTGAAGTTCCAACAGCGGTGAAATGACGACCCAAGGAAAATGCTTGCTCGCGTCCTTCTTCGTTAAGACTGCAATTCAGATGACCTTAAAAATTTCACAAACACACATAATACCAATTACATTTAAAATTTTCATTTTTGCATATATGAAAAAGGCAAAACAAAACAAAAAAAAAGACTATTGCAAGCAATATAACAACGCGCATTGACAACATAAAATGTTCACTCTATATAAGTAGGCAGATAGCTAGCAGTGCTTGTTCAGCCGTCAGCAGAAGGCAGTTCAAGCGAACAAGCGAGCGAGCGTACGCGTGCACGCTCGCTCACGCGTCGAAATTGATTGGCCGGCGTGCTCGTTTGAAATTTTGCTCAATTTTGAAAAACCAAAAGCCCCACAATAATAACAATAATCATAAATTCAAACTGTCCTTCATTTATGAATAAAAATTTGTTTTTAATCATGAAAAAAATACATTCCCAAATGACAAACAACAACAGTCCGTCGACAATGGTCGACAAGGGAAAAATGTGGAAGTTGGTAAATTGACGGCAAGTTACTTGATTATTTCTAAGGAAATCAAAAATTGAAATTTTTTTCACCAAACAAGTCGACGATTTTGAAAACAAATCTCAAATCAAAATTTCACATCAACGGCATGTTGTGAAATTTGGCAAAATTTTGAAAAATAGGCTTTTTTTAATTAAAAAAAATTAATAAGCAGTTTGCAGAATTTATTTGAACAAAATTACCACCAACACGCTGACATTTTTTAATTTCTAAATTACACGCGATCGACCAGTCGTACAATTTCACAAAATGTGAAAAACATTTATACTCTACAAATATGAATTGCGAAAAAAAATATTATACAACTCAAATTATTAATAACCAGACCAAAAGAACAGCAACTTTTACGTCAAACAAAAGAGTAGCCGGCAAAAAATGCTTCCTCAAATCGAAACGCTGAGAAAATCAACTATTGCTCTATGACAAATTTCTGCTATTGCTATTTATTAGAGGTGAAATGAAACCAAATTGTGCACATTTATAAATTATAATTACCTTGCACAACGTGATGCACATTCAAATCAGTTAGTCCGCTAGAATTACAACTGTTAGGTGAGATAAAGCGGATATTCATTTTTACAAGCTTACTGTCTAACAACGATCAGTCTTGCTTGCATTACAATATTAATGCTGTATTTTGCATTATTGTAATAAAAACATTCTATCAAGCACAATAAATAAACGACTTTAATCAGCAACTGCCTGCTGTGAACAAAATATACTACAGTATACCTTAATAAAAGAAGCGTAGGTATAATGGAACAGAGGTCAATCAATAAAACTGAAAATTGTTAAAAATTTCATTTTAAATGATTAAAAAAACCAATAGAACAGTAATTTTTAAAACAATTAATGTTAAAATCTGTAAAAATACTTTCCAAGAACTTACTCATCTAAGCCGCCCGTGCAGCGAACGTAAAATAATGCAGAAACTTTGTTTTTCTTATTCTATTTTATCGTATTTTTAAATTATATATTACTTTATTCATAATTTTCATTATTTGCCACTTCAATGTATTAAAAATACAGTATAACTAACAGGAAAACAGACTTGTATTTTGTAAAAAAAAACTCCAGTCAACAATATTTAAACAATCAGCGGTTATTTTAGATTAAATTAATTTCAATTTTATAATAATTTAATACAAAACAAATAAGAGTAAATCAGAAATCGCACAGTTCATTTTAGGAATATTTAGAAAAATGAAGCATTTCAAAAAGAGAAGTGTAATGAATTTTACATTTGTATGCATATTTGTAAAATTATTATAAGAAAACAAACAAACAGACATTGCTATGAATAAAAAAAGTTTTTAAGCTTATTAGGTCAACCTTTCGACATTTCAAATTCATTACCAGGAAAAATATTAATTATTCAAAAAGGTTTTTTGAAAACATTTTTCGATAATAACACTTGCAAACTTTACAGCTAATGAAATGTTTATCTTTGGTAAAAATACAGTTTACAGATTCTTCATTTACTTTCACATAAACAAAATGCAGTTTTGAGTAACCTCATTTATTTAAAAAGTATGCGTAAGAAAATTAAAAACAAAATGTACCGACGAAAACAACTATAAATTTGGTAAATTCTGATTGAATTCGCACATATGAAAATTTTCAGCGTCGCAGCTAGAATTTCAACATTTTTACGGTGTTCACATTTTATAATATGCTTTTAATTTATAAAAACATTTTGGCGTAAATTATTAAGCAAATGGAATAAAAAGTTCATCAAGGCATATTAAGACATTTTACAAATGGTCATTTTGTGAAATACGAATAACAACATGAAATACTGTTTTGCATATCAAATTTTGGAACGAAATATCTAAATGAAATGTAATGTACTTCTATTTTACGATAAAAATGGCCAAAAACAGAATGTTTGCATTATATTTGTAATATATGGCCTATAAACAGCTTGCAGCAATAGAAACAATTACTTAGGCTGCCGCTATACCAATTTCGAATGTAAAATTCCAATGATTTTGACATAAGACTAAAACGGCCCTTGTCTCTGTAACATTAATTTCAAGAAATAGTTGAAGCCAATTTATAATATGCTGATTATTCCTTTAAAAAATATTTTTATTACTACAGCTTTATTACTTATCAAATCACTGTATCACTTTCAATTTTATACCATTAGTTATCACATGCTATAGTTCACATTGTCTTAAAAATAACATGAATAATATTTTAAATGATAGCAGAGTGAAAGTTTATTTTGAATTTATATGTTCGTTTTAAAGCACATTTTCAATATTCTCAAACAGCTGAGAAAACAAAAAATCAATATATCGTGCATTACCATTTGAATACTAAATTGTTATACAACTGTTCCTTTTAATCCTTGCTGAACTGTTTCTCGAAAAATTGTTCACTCTCAACATGAAATGATTAGAGATTATGAAAGAAATTGTCTTGCAACACTTTGGTACTGATGCTACAGTATGATGTTAAGACCTATTTTCCGGATTATTATACTGTAATAACATACGTTTTATAATCAGTGGTCGACGATTTTTGAATAATTCATTTTGCTATGTTTGGTGGTTTCGATTTAGGGTATGTTTGTATTCTAATTTTCACTTGTTTTTTTTAACGATCAACTGTTTTAAGAGATGCAAAAACAAATTGGGCCGAACAAATTGAGGAAGAAAGTAATTCATCGATTGAAGATTCGATTCGATTATATATTCGCATTATCGCTTTATTTTAATGCATTTTATCTGTTAATTTTTTAGTGGCACTTCCTGAAAGAAGCGAAGAAATCGTGGGGGAAGTGAAAACAGTTACAGAATATCATTTGAATGATGAAAATCGTCGTGTGAAAACAGTTAGCCGTTTTAAGGTGTCAAAAAAGCGGATTCCTAAATCAGTTTTAGAACGACGAGTAAGTAAATTTGTCAGTATGCACAGAATAATAAATATTCTAATTTGAGTTTTTTTCTACATTTAGAAGTGGACGAGATTCGGTCAAGATGCAGACATGTCAATAGAGGATTTGATGTCAAAAACAACATATTATGATGATGAAATCACTATGCAGTTTTTAAGATCTAGAACTGGCGAACTGGTAATAAAATTGCTTCAGTTAACACATACATACATACATATGCTTCAGTTATTGACTTTCAGTTGGAGTTTGCAAATTCAGAGTTTTCTGGTTTGGATACTCAACGTTCGACAATGCAATTTCGAATGTGTCGTTTTTGCAAAAGTATGGATCATTGGTCTACACAGTGTCCATACAGGGATGTGTTTGAAGAAGAAAAGGCGAAGGAAGCCGCTGCGGATGCAGGGGCTCAGTCCGGTGGTGATTTGCAATCTTCAAGAGCAGGCGTTTATGTTCCTCCAGCGTTGCGTGGTTTGGGTGCCGGATCTAAGCTATCCATGGATCCCCTTCAACGAAGAGGTAATTTCAAAAAAATAAAAATATATTGTACAATTTTAAGAAGAATTGAAATACGTTTTGATAAATGAAATGAATTAGATGACAACACTGTACGTGTGACCAATTTGCCCGAAGATATATCTGATGTAGTTTTGAAAGAGCTGTTCAGTCAAGTTGGAAAAGTGGTTCGACTATATCTGGCAAGGGACAAAGTTACCCAGCGTTGTAAAGTAATGCCTTTATTTAAATTTAAATGGGAGATATTGATTATTATTGTTGTTATTTAGGGTTATGCTTTCGTTTCTTACATGAGCCGGACAGATGCTCAGAAAGCGATTGATGAATTGTCAGGTTACAAATACGAACATTTAATTTTCAAAGTTGAATGGGCCAAGTATGAACACAAAATTACTCAAATAGTTTGTGAACAGAATATTTTAAAGCTAATTTGGTATTTTTAGGCCAAGTACTTGAATGAATGAATGAAGGAAGGATTTGAAGGATTTTACTTTTCAAACATGTCTACTGTTGCTGTAGATGGTGAATAAAGATATGAAAACAATTCTTTTTACCATTATGCAATAAAAATAAGTTTCATTATATAAACAACTTGAAAATTATTAAAAAAACTGTTGTTTGAAAAGTAAAATTATAATACAAAAGAGCATATGTGTAAAAACCAAGTTGAAATACATGAAATAATAAATTTCAAAATGCTGATTTGAAAGTCTGAATTTAATTCTTCATGGAAAAACATCTATTGTTGAATGAATATAATCAAAATACCAAAAATTTTTTAAAAAAAGTATAAAATGACGTATTCTATACAACTGCAATGCAAAGCAAAAGTGACGAAGAAAGACATAGAGTGCAGTTTCATAGTAACCTTGTCAAGTTATTTTATGCAAATTAACACAATAAAGCCTATGGCATGCAAAGGATATCAATGAATTCAGGTCACATTGAACAAAAGTCGGTGTAAAATTTGTTAAACAATGTTGCTTTATTATTATTCTGCTGAGCGGTCGTCACAGAACCAATGGTAATTCCAAAAGAAGAAGAAAGCTTCGGAAGAAAAGCCTCGTACACGCCGGCTATGAAGCAAGCACAAACAGTTAGTACTTTCCTGTATTATTTATTCATTAAATTATCTTAAATATTTTATATTTATAATTTGTCTGTTTTAATAAATAATTGAGATTAAACAGTAATAAAATTGCCATTTTAATTTTAGAACCGAAATAAAATTCATTATGATCAAAACGCAAACATTAATAGCAGGTACATATACTTGTGGTGAACACGCTTATTAAAAATTTTATTTCTACTTTATTCCAATCATTTCAGCAGAGATTCATCTAGAATAGCTTCATCGCATAGATCTTCAAAGAAAAAACGCATCATTCTTGCTTTGTACATAATTTTAGTCCTTCTGCTCATCATTTTGGCCATTGTTCTTCCTCTTAATTTGACCAATGAAGATAACCCATATGCTCAATTTTTATTCGAGAACGACAGTGCGTGTTTCTAGCTATTGTTTGCTTTGCTTTTTATTTTTAAACTTGTATACATTAATTTCAGTAATACTCAATGGCAGTGTGATGATGCATCTTGCTAATCAATCGAAGCCAGTTAATACATCTTTGATTGAGAAAATAGAATTATTCTGCTATGAAGAATTTAACTCATCAAATCCATGTTTTGCTAATTTCAGCATAGTGGAATACGCAACTGATTATTTCACACCAAGGGTAACGTTGAAATTTATTTCTTGCATGTGTATTTTTCACCACTATGAAATGTATTCATTTACTACCTGAATTCACTTAATACACTGTAAGTTCAATTATTTTAAAATCATTACCTGGATGATATTTTTTCCCTTATTTTCACTTCATTAATAAACATTATGAATGTGAAATATTGAAAATTCAATTTTTTAGACTTCAATATTTTTAATAGTTTTTTCGATGATTTAGTTTAAAAAATCTGTCGTGAATACTAAGTTTTGTGAACAATTCGACTGTCATCTCGATACGGTAGAAGATTTAGCGTAAGTGTAACAACAGAAAAATTGTTTTTCGTTGAAATTGTCACATTTCTTTTTACAGAATAGACGAAGAGAATGTCAACTTTGACTTTGCTGTACACTTAAAATTGAACGGAACCAGGTTCAGTGATTTTCTAAGCATGTCCACATCTGAATTTATGGAAAATGTAAATTCAAATTTTGAAAAGATTCTCGACAACCCTTTTCGTGACTACCACAAAAACATCACTATAGGTAGAAAATAGTTTCTGATCAAGGAATTCGTTAGCGTTGAATCGAGAATACATTTATATTTTTTTAGTACTGGAGTTGAAACAGATCTGTCAAATTTTCCATATTGACTGCGCGAAATTATTCTGGGAAAATAATTATAGTTCAGCAAATTTGAAAAAAGGTAATTTCAACAAAGCGAAATATTCAGTTATGAGAAGCTGAGCTGATTATTGAAAAGAACAATTAATTTTATGAACGTACAGAATATTGTTCAATATTTATAAATTTAGAAGATGATAAAAGTGCAACATTTATAATGGATTGGATGTCCCAGTTCAGGCCACCTATAGCATATAAAGTTTGTGAAGAAGCTAGCGGATTTGTGTGCAAAAGTGATGTAAGTTTTTTCTGAAAAAAATAAAACAAACAACAACAAGTATTTTCTATTAGGGAATTCGTATTCGTCAAAGCAAAGTTTGCGATGGAATAAAGCATTGCCTGGACGGAAGTGACGAACAAGCATGTGAAAGTAGAGTTTTGATTTTTGTTCAATTTGCAATTTCTCATGCAAGCATCAACCATTTTTCAAGAATGCCAAACTGCTTTCTCGTGTATAAATAAAGATGGCAATTTAACTTGTGTCAGGGGTGATCAAGTTTGTGATCCACATTCTAAGTGTCATCTTCGGGATGAAGAATTTTCAAAACTGTGCAACATGTCAGGTACAAACAATATCAGAACAGTTGAATTGTATTGTGAATAATGGATGCAAATTTCAGTAAATCAATGCAAAATTATGAATCATTTCCCGTGTGCAGACTCATCTAATTGTATACCAGAAGAATGGATCTGCGATGGCGAGGAGCACTGTCCAAATGGAGACGATGAATCTTTCTGTGGAAAAGATGGTAAAAATATCTGTTAATTATTTTCCATTCTCTGCGTTAGATTTTTTTTTTCCTTCAGTTCAGAAATTTCTTTTCTAGAATGTAACAACAATGCCCATTGGTGCAACGGTCGCTGTATCCCTCAGTGGAAATTGTGTGATGGTATTAACGACTGTCATGACAAATCTGATGAAATGAATTGCACTTGTGAACGTATGAATTTGTAATTATTGCGAACCATTTATTTAATTATACACATTATGCTCATTTGCTATTATGGAAGAGGAAAAAAACACCAACAATATTGAAATTGATTGAGAATTTTAATATTTTAGAATGCTCAGGTGATGGAGTATTGTTATGCAGCGGACCGATTGGTCAATGTATAAATGAAAATCGTATTTGTGACGGTCGCGCAGATTGCCCAAATGAGGAAGATGAAAGTGGTTGCCCAGGATGTAAATAATTTGCTATTACAAGCAAATATTCTATTGGTTATTTTAAAATTATTACAATTTTCAGGGTGCCTTGTGGAGGAAGAACCAGAAAAAATTACTTGCAATAGTAATTCTGAACATGTGAGTTGTAAAAGTTGCAATATTGAAAATCAATTCAAATGCGGAAATGATTTGTGCATCAATCGCATTAAGGTAATGTTGCAATATGAATAAAATAATTTCTAACCAAATTCTTATTAAGTAAACTTTTGAAATGCAGATGATTTTGTTGTTTAATAATTTTTAATTTTTCATGTCAGATGTGTGATAATAAAAAAGACTGTATAGACGGCTCAGATGAAGATGCTCAACTCTGCTCCTGCGACGATTCTGATGGATTTTTTTGTAAATCCAATAATGAAACAACATTTAATAATTGCAAACCAAGCAGTTTTCGATGCGATGGATTTGCTGACTGTGAAGGGTGAGTGGAAATTATAAAATCTTTAAACATCAATTAAAATGGAAAAACTTGAAAATCATTAAATCATTTTTTTTAGAAAAAAAGTGGATTTTTAAAAATTATTTGAAAAAATAATACAAAATATTCTTTCTTTGAATGTTGAATTATGTTTGTATAAATTAAGCGATGTGCTTTATTTGCAGAAAAACAGATGAAACAGATTGTGATTCCTGTTTCAATAATCCCAAAGCCTTCTACTGTAATGTAACAAGAACATGTTTTCCAGAGTCTGCCCGTTGCGACGGTAAAGTAGATTGCCCTGACTACAGTGATGAAGATTTTTGCAGTTGTTCTGGTAAGTTGAAATATTTTAGGATCCACTGAATCGGATATCTTGTGATCTGCTGTTGTTATTGTTTAAACCGTTTCAGTTTGCAAAAGTCAAAAGCACAGTACCTACATGTGCCGAGAGCGTAATCGCTGCTTGCTTGCAGAATATGTGTGCAATCCATTATCACAGTACCATTGCCCGGGTGAACCCAATGAAGATGTGATATTTTGTCCACGGCCTTGGAATCCACTTAAGAGCTGAAGATCATCATCATCATCATCATCATCATCATCAATTTGCATAACGTGAAAACTTTCAAGATTTCTGATCGATCTACATGACAAGCATTTTGATTTTTGCTTTCTCCAGTTGTATTCATATTCTCTCTTTCTTCTGCAAACGTTCCTTCTAATTTTCATTACATTATTAATCGTTGCATTTTTCCGACTAAGCGAGCCACATAATGTTTTCAATACTTTGTTTTCGAATGGATAAATCTGTTTGCGTCGTTGTAAATAAATTTCATAATTACACCCACTTTGATGAGCCGGTACAAAGTTATGCACAATGTTAAAACTTCACTCTCCACTACTGCCATGCATCATTACGTGTTACGTAACATAATATTGGAAAATTCAATAAACTACGCGAACAACAAATTCACCCGGTCGATTTTCTTGTTTTTCCCGTCTATCGGAGATTCACATCAAAAGTTAATCAGAAAATTCTGCTGCTAATCCTTAAACTTTTTCCACTACACTGAATAGAGCACGTTATCAAATACACGAAAAAAAATACACAACAGTTCAAGCCGCTAAGAACATATCAATATTGCGTTGCGTGTAAACTGTGTGCTAGTAGATATATAGAAAATAGTACAATGATTATTTTCATTAATTGAAATGAGAAAAAAAACTGTTTCATTGTATACTTGTGACTGATAAACTGCTCAAACAACAACAACAACCAATGTAAGAATTTAAGCAACAATTTAGTCTTGAAAATCAATAATCAAAATACCGTGTCATTCCGCGACGATTGTAAAGTTGACCAATTATTTCAAAAGATTATCAAATACGACTGATATTTATTTTAAATTCATTTTCATCGATTAGGTGCGTGTATTTTTACTTTGTTCAACAATACTGACGGAAAGTGAGAGTTTCTTTGTTTTAATTCCGAACTTTTCCACTAGCCGAAGCTTCAGAGTTCAATTCATAGGAAAATGTGAAATGTTGCATTGTTGAGATTGAAAATCAATCAATCTGGACACTCAATTAACTTTAGCATATTTGAATTGTTCAAATTTCCACCTCCACTTTTTGCCACGTTTCAGATGCTTCAGTACAACTTTTGCCAGTGCAATGATGCAACATTAAGTTGAATGCTTTTCTCAAGAATGCGAATATTGAAACGGACACACACAGACACATTCGTTCATCAATCAAAAATTGGCAGGCAGCATTTCACAAATGATGCTCATCAAAATCAAAGCAGCTAAATTGATCAATGCTCAATTCTACTAAATTTTTCCATTTGAATACAGTTTGAAATACAAAAACTGTCACAAATCGAGCAAAAATTGAATTCATCGACTATTTTCACCGTGCTATAAATTTTTCAAATTCCATTCCACTCATTTCTATTGTTCAATTTACAAATGACGTCAAAAAGTATGAAATCCCTCCCACCCAAACAAATACCATACATACATGTAGTTTTTGTTTTAAATTTGTTTTTTACGAAAAGTTTAATTTTTAAAATGAATCAAAATTTACACTGAATTGAAATTATAACTACCGATTGGAAAATGATCGTCAAGCAAATTTGAAATCATTGTCATACTGTCTTTCGCCTATTGAAGTGTTGAAATGGAGAAGAAAATTATATGAAAAAAAAATTTTTGAAATAGAAACATTTGTGTTAAAAGAGAAATTAATCACTGTCGACGTTAATTTTTCTTTTTTGAATTCAAATGTTTCCGACAATTTTGACCAATCGAAAAACGGCTCCAAAGTAACAATTGTGAATAATAATGAATTATTTCGTCATCGTTTTGATGAAGCATTGCTTTTTGCAACAGTGCAAGCTGCTGCTCTGTTTTATTATCATAAATTTCTACCCTGTCTGCCTACTGTTGTTTGGATGTTTGGTTGGTCGGTTGTAATGTGCAAAACAGAACAGCTTGAACAAAATCAACATCGCTATAATGAAGACGGTTTATCTGTAAGCAATTCGCCGGCTTATTTGCCGCCTGCTTGGCAAGCTATAGCATCTTGCATTGCATTACTTGCTGGAAAAAGGACAAATTCTCGTGCTGTTGTCAAATCGCGTGAAAGTCAATGCCATCACATCTATGCTTAACGCTGGTTTATGCTATGATCATCATCATGTTGTTGTTACGGTGTTGTCGATGGTTTCCTAGCTGCAGGATGATGATAATCATTTCTTGAAATTAATGAATTTCAAAAATGAATCTTAAAATTGTTTATATTTCTTAAATTTGCTTGTATTTATCGTCAAAATTCTATTCATTACTTGTGATTTTTGTTGTTTGTTAGAAAAAACAAAAAAAAACAAGTATTTTAGATATAAATTGAAAAAAATACGTATATATTAAATGTACACGTGGTGTGTGTGTGTGTGTGTATGTGTACACGCGTCAGTTGTGAAAAGATAGACAGAGAAGTTTGTGGAAGGAAGAACAGTTGGTGCTTTTTCAGTCTGGCTAGCTAGAAGCTGTGGAGCAGCTGCTTCATGTCGTCACTGACAGTTGCTATTAGCATGCACAGACGGCCAAATTGAACATTGTGAGTGCAAAGAGAGGAAGTAGAGAAAAAGCGAAAAGAGAAGAAGAAGAAGAAGAAATTGAATAGTGAAAGAGAGAAAGAATAAAAACGAGCCAGACTGAAAAATTTGTTCAGTTGGGAAGTTGATCATTCGCGTGGCGCCGGCGTTTTGCCTCAACCTATGCGGATATTTTGCTGATCATTCTGCTGACTCATTGCGCAACGGTCACAGAATTTGCATTTTTTGTTTCTTTTAAGCATGTCTATATCCATATATCCATATATATATATCTATAGAGCTTTTTGTTCACTATTATCTCGTTTTTTTTAGAAGAGAAAAATATTCGACCAATCACGATGATGCACCAGTCATTGTACGGTGCCCTTTGCGCTTCAGATCCTCTAAGTGCTGTGGCCGCTTTGATGGATCCACTGTTGGCAAATAAAGATACAACTTTTACAAAAATTTTCGTCGGTGGTCTGCCTTATCACACCAATGATAGAACACTGCGCGAATATTTTGAACAATTTGGAGAAATAGAAGAAGCTGTTGTAATAACTGATCGTCAGACGGGAAAAAGTCGTGGTTATGGATTCGTAAGTGTTCATTAACGTTGTTAACATTTTCTCCTTGCAAAAAATGTACATAATAATAATAATAATAATAATATGCAGTTGAAAATGTTGTCAACAAGTTGCATTTTTGATCAAGTATATTGTGCATGATAAGACTTGTTTATCGTCCCGGCTTTTTCAATGTCTCGTGTCCGGGATATTTACTCAACTATATACCGGCGTCAGCTTTTTTCAATGGGGCCCATTTTATTGTTCTCAACCGCCCCACCCTCGTTTTTGCATGTGAACATTCTCTTCCGTTCCGAAGTGCATAGCAAAACAACAAAGCCACCTGGATGCAGCAGAATGCTGCTTTTGATTTCTTTTCTTTTTCCCTGCACGCTCATTTTTCATCTCTTTAAAAATGCTAACTGCCGCCAACATACAAATTGTTTTCAACTGTCGCTTTTACTGCTGCCGTACATGTTTCCCCAGGCAATTCGAAATCATCTAATCGACCTGCTGCTGTTGCTTTCAACTGGACGGCAAAAGTTACATTCAGGCAATTTAAAAAGCGGTCGCTTAGCACATAATGTTTTATCGTTAGCGTATTTTAATGTGTTAAGCTAAAACTGCAACTGCATCGTCGTCGTCGTCAATTCATCCCCGGTCACATGACTAATCGTAATAAAACTATCGTTGTTGTATGGGAAAGTTTCAAAATAATTTTGCATAACAAATGAATAAAGACGAATCAACTCTCTGATGAGAATGGAATTATTTAACTAGGAAGATTTGGAAGAGATATATATTTATCAATTGGACAGTTTTGAAGAAATAAAAAAAATTGACAAACGATTCACTTATCCCTTTCAATAATCAAACAAAATTATGTTAAACTGTTACTTACTGTTTGTTGATTATTGCACGCAGTGATGAATGTTTCTTCTGAATCAACTTTTCCATATTAAAAAGCTAAAAAAATAATAATTTTAACAAAAAGTTGATAAACACGCATAGTTTGCAAAAAAAAATCAAGTACAAGTCATTGATTTATTATTATTATTATTATTACTTTAGGTGACAATGAAGGATCGACCATCTGCAGAACGAGCTTGTAAAGAACCGAATCCAATTATCGATGGCCGTAAAGCTAATGTCAACTTGGCTTATCTTGGTGCAAAACCAAGAAACAATCTTCATTTGGGTATGCTGTGATAACAAAAAAATTTTGTTTATAATGAATAAAATTGAAATTGTTACTGTTTAAATGGTTGTATATGGTAAGAAAATTGAAAATCAAGTCTTAATTAATTAATTGTATGGTAATTTTTGGAAAAAGCTTTTTAACAAATTTTGAATGAATTTTATTTTAAGCCCGAGTTTTTCAAATAAAGTAAAATCGTTAAAAAAAGCATTCGGTTTTAATGTGATTTGTTGCAAATAAATTTTATAAATTTTGCAATTATGCAATAGTTAAAAAAAACTGCAGCCAACTTCAATGATATGAAAAAATGAGATGCTGTTTTTGAGTTATCTAATTCAATGTTTTACAGGGTTTCCTTTGCCGTTGCCTCAAGCTGCTGCGGCCATGCCAGCGTTGTTTCCAGCAAATCGCTTGGGGTAAGTTTGAAGATGCTACTTTTAACTTGATCTAATGGAATACGCGGTCACATTTTGAATTTTTTACATTAGGACCACACTAAAACAGTATACACTTCTCCAAGATGTATCTTAAACCGGTAAATTTACAATTTTGTGTGGCGCCGTTCGTTCTGTAGTAGTATTTTATGCTAGCTGATGTTTTTATGTTTTTTTTTTATTTTTTGGTGAGCTTTTTTGCCTCATTTCCTCGTCGTCTTTATTATTTTCATGCCATGTATATATAGTTGTTTTGTGCAGTTGTATGCGTTGAGATACACACAAACACAAACACACACGCACACACGTCTGCTTTTGTCACTTTTTTAATCACAGTTTTACTGTCGGTTTTGAAGTTTTTGTGTGGTTTGAATAACTGTTTTCTCACCATTTGCGTTCAATTAATTAATTAATTAATTAATTAGATGAATCTGTTTTTGAAAGGTGATTGCATATATGGTAGGCCCTGTTTTATTGGAGCCGTTTGCGGTGTTTGCTTGTTTTTTTTTTTACTTTTTAACTGTTGATTTCGCTTTTAATCGATAAGATGCTGCTTTATGCCGGCTTTCGCCAAGCTTGACGTTCGTCACTCTTTTTCTTGTTGCTGCTGTTGCTGCTGCTGCTGACGTTTTCGCATTTGGCATGCAGGATTTGGCGAGTTGTTGCGAGTTCTATCTAGGTCTATCTGTCCATCTCAATCTCTCTATCTATCCCTTTGTTGGCATCTAGCAACGTGTTGTAATTGTCAGATCCAACGGCACATCTGTACTATCAAGCAATCAAGCTCGCAACTGCAATTTTTGTAGATTTGATGCAGCGGTGATTTGCATAAAAAATTTTTTTTTCAAAGACACCCACAGCAAGTGAAAAGCAGCAAAAATCTCACTCCCGTTGCTCAGTTTGTTGTGCTGTTGGTTGATCTGACGAAAAAAACGACTGACTGAAAAGAAAGTGAATATGAATGATTGACTGATTGATTGTGCTGTGTGGGGCAGCTGCTGGTTAAATTTCTCTGAAACTGCATTTTACTTATCTTTCCAACATTTTTCACATTCAACGTATGCCACACAAGTGATCATATATATATATTATAGCTGCTTGCGTTGTGCACACAAAGTCACTATCGCTCAAATAACTATCACCAAGTAATTTGCTGTAATTTCTGTTTGCAGACGCTTTTTATAAGCGGTTAATTTTTTTTTGCTTAAAAAAGCCACCTTACTACACTATAAAGCATTAGTATTGTAAAACATTCGCTTCAGCTATGCGAACGTCATTATCATATGGTTTTTTACAGTATACTATTATTAGTTGCGTTTTTCCCTGTAGATAAATATTTGTTACTTTTTTCGAAATTTTAAAAATTATTTTCAATTTATGACAATAACCATTCTGTAGAATAAGAGAAATCAAGTTTAAATATTTATTAGCGGTAAGCATTAAGTTTAAAATTTGTCTGTACATTTATTGCACTTTATAATGCAAAAATTCAAGTTTATTGTGTACGATTATATAATTTTTTTACACTTTTGCAACAGAATTTACAATTAAGTAAGATGATAATTTCAAATATTATATATATGCGTTTTAAAATTATTTATTAGTTTATTCTGTTTTTATTGTCTTGTTTTGCATTGTAATTTTGTTTTCATTTTTTGGGATAATGATATTTCTAATCGAACAGTGGTTTTTGTTTTTTACATTTTTTAGAGTTCAACAGATTTATTATCCAACGTCGCAGTTGATTGCATCTCCGACTGGTTTGATTTTGCCGCAGCTTTCTTCATCCGCAACACCATCAGCCGCCGCCCAGCATGCCGGTTTGTATTCGGATTACAACAGTGTAGCGGCTGTTGCAGCGGCAGCAGCGGCGGCTGCTTCATACGCTCCAAACACGAATGCAGGATCTTTGGGAAATCAGTATCCCCCGGTTCCGGGTGATCCGTATGCGTACGCAGCACTAGCGGCCGCGTATGGTCTTGTTCCAGGGGTTGGACAGAGTGCCGCTTTTCCATCGGCGACCAATGGCAGCAGCAACGGTAGCAACGGTATTGGTGGTAGTGGTGGTGGAGGTGGACCGTTTGGGGTTGGTTCGGCTGCATCAGTTGCGTCCGTACTGCAGCAAGTGTCTGCCGGCCAAATGGCTTCAACTGGTGGTGGTGGTGGTTCGGCTACAATGACCGCTTCAGCAGTTGTCAATGCGTACAGCAGTAGCAGCGCGTCTTCCAGTGCAAGTGCGTTGCAATCGGCAGCAATTGCTGCTTTCGAACGTCAGTGAAGTAATCTTAATAATAATAATAATAATAATATTTTCTCTTTTTCAATGTCATTATAATTCATCCAGAAAGGCTGTTCATGTTTTATATGTATTCGTTTCCTGTTCACAGTGATGAAATGAAATACAAAATCACATCTTCATGACTAAGAAAAAGACAACAAACAGTACAACATCCAAGAAAAATAAATAAATAAATATACTAACATTTGAAAATTATTATTTTGTTTGTTTGTTTACCTTTGACAAAAAGTTGGCAAACAAAGTATTATGATGTACTATATATATATATATATATATATATACAAAGCGGTCATTTTCAAACTTACGACGTGTATGGAAAACGAAATTCTTGTATCGTTTTAATAATTATTAACAAGTGTATAAAAAAGAAAAGCATACGATGAAATGAAAAATGCAATAGAACCTCGCATTTATAACTTTTACGTTCGCCAACGTGGCATGTTGAACGTGGCGACCCGAGATTGAAAAATTAAGAAAAGAAGATGATGAAACGAAGAAAAGAGACAAATTGAAATAAGAAAATAAAATGGATGGAAGTCCCTTGCTAAGGGCAATCCGTTGGAATGTACGGTATGTAGATTCATCGGCAAGAGGAGGAGAAAGAAAGAAAAGAAAAAAACATTGCTATGTATGAATAAACTACTGCATACATGCATAGTTGTTTTCTTTCTCACTTTCTCCTCACTAAAAACTACTTTATATATGTATATATATATATACGTGGTACATGCATGCATGTATATAATATGTATGTATGAATGTATGTATGCATGCATGTATTTATGTACAATGATAGTGGCCGGCAAAAATTAACAAACAAACGCCACTGTTACAACAATAAAACAGATAAAATTGTGGAATTAAGAACAAAATCCATTGTCACATTTCCTTGGTTGTTTGGTTTTGTTTATTTTTTTTTAACAGGCAATGTTCAAAGTTCGCCATTAACGATGAGCTTGGGCCGGATATCGCTGTCCACCGGAGCAGTGTCCTGTTGCATGCGAGAACCGTAATTGACCAGCATCTCTGTAAGCAAACCTTTGGACACGTGACCGCTAAGCATCTTGTAATATAAGTACTGTTCGCCGCGCAGACCGAGTGATCTAATAAACAGTAAACAAATATGAAATAGTATTATTAAATAAAAGATTTTCAAGTTCTTTGTTTCAACCAACCTCATCTTTTCCATGCAATTTTGAAACTGAACCGGAATTTCGGATGTATTGCCATCCTGTACCATTGAACGACGATACTCGAGCCAAGCTTCTCGAATTCGCTGTCGCCCTTCTATTACCAATGCTTTGTTGCGTAATTTCGAATAATCTTCAAGAAAGAAAATAACCACAAAATTAAAAAATTAATTACAAATTCACTAAAATCAAAAATCATTTTTATTTACTTGGATTTAATAAAGTCAAATATTTTATTGCCACATAATCGTAACGATCAAAACCAATAGCATTCAGCTGATTACACAGCTTATCCCATTCAGATCTGCCTTCGGTCAAGGCTAGAAGGGCAACTGAGGTCGCCTTGAGCCTTAAAATTAAAAAATCAGTTATAATATATTAAGAAAAATACATCAAAAATCAATGCACATATAATTATTATATATGTATAACTAGACTGTTTGTGTGGAAATGAGCATTGAAATTAAAAGTTCAGTATCTACAAAACCTGTATGCATGTACATCGTCATCAGATTGATGTAATGTCGAAGGTCAAAGTCACACACACACACTGTTGTTATTAGCAAACAGGAACTACGGAAGTGTTTATGGCCTTGATGGATATGAAAATTGTTAGCTCATTGTCATAAAGCTTCGATTTTCCATTTACCAACAACAACTACAAGGTCGATGGAAATAACGTGCGTGTGTGTCAGTTTTCTTGTTTATCGCTTTTCAAAAAAGTTGATCGCGTGATTAAATTCACTTTTATGAGGTAAAAAAATTTAAATATTTAAATAAATAAACATTTTCCCAAAACCTTGACATGGATTTGGCAAACATTCCTTAAATTAATAAACCGCACTGCTGATTTGAATTGATAATATCTACAGCAGTGCTGCTGTTGAAGAAGTCAAGTCAGAAAAGAAAAGTTACATTCATTTGTGAATAGCAAGCAAGCAACAACAACAACAACAAAAAAGTCCTTGAACAACCTTGACGGTGCAATAAGGAAAAAATGATGAGGAAAAGATTACAAAAAAAAAAAAAGATTTAAAATTTCAATCTTACCTGTGTCCAGTTTTGAACGACACCGTATCAGGAAGTTTTCCTTGCAGTCGATAGTATGTAAAATCGAGCACGTGCAATTCTGCCCATACAGACTGCAGCAATAGCATTTGATCATCAAGCTGCAAAAAATGAAAATCATTTTTTTTTCTTATAAAAAAAATTAACACATGCTTATTATGCAAAAATGTGAAAAAAAAATTAATAAACAGTTTCCCTTGGAAAACACAACAACAGTATGACAACGCAACGCCAGCTGATAGGTCAGGGACGTCGGACGATGGACTGGACCAGCTGTGTGTTTACTAGTAAACAAACCATTGCGCGGTGACTAATTTTCCCCAGGGGATGATGAAGTCGTGAGAATGGAAACAACTCTCATCAAACAACACCAAATAAGCCGACGACCACATACATGCACGTGTTTAACCTTACTTGGTCAACGTGATCATGATGGTCATCATGTGCATTATACAAATGTCGATGATAAGCATCATCATCACATCAACGCTGCACGTGACAATGTGAAAAAGCTCAAATTCAAAAAAAAAACGATCCCCCCTCCCCCTCAAAGAAGTTTCATTTAAATTAATTATTACTTACTGTCTGTGGTTCTACAAAGAATAGTAGATATGATAAACATGAATAATGATGATTGAAAACAAAGTTCAATTTCTCAAATTGTTCAAATATTATAAATTTAGAAGAGTTTTTGTAAAAATTAGTTGAATATAATTTTAAAAAAAAGGAGAAAACACTCACACTGAGCTCTTTGAAATGTGGACTGCTTTTGGCCCATTCGACTTGTTTGAACAATTCTTGATCAACGCATTGACAAACTGCGGAAAAAGAATCCGCTTGGGTTTGCTTGTCACAACTTTCATCCATGTCGTATTGCCATGCTGGTGAATCGCATACCGATTGGGATAATTGTTCGAGCAGTTCACAGACAATCGGTGACGTGGGCGCCGGACGACGGTCCGGGTGGGGGACGATGTTGGCCGCAGCGGCCGCGGCCGCGGCTAACGAAAAGCCGTGCACGGCAGCGTAGGTTGGCGTGCCCGGTTGTCCGGTTGTTGCGTATCCTGGACCGAGATTCATTTGAAAAGCTTTGCTTGTTGGTATTGGACAAAGCGGCAAAGCGGCACCGTTTCCAAGGCAAGGTTCATACGCGGATCGAGTTTTCGCGTAACCAGGGTACGGCGTGCTGGACGGTGGTTGCGCGGCAAGCATGGCGCCTCGACCTTGCAAAAAGCCGTTCTCTCCGTAAGCGGCCACGTTGGCGTAGTCGCCGAAGCCCAGTGTGCTCAACGCGGCTGTGCCGAAACCGTGGTCAGGATCGAACGGAACCGGATCGCTGACTTTCAGACCTTCTTGCTTCACACCGTTCAAATTACAATAGGCGCCGGCTGTCGCAGCCAGCGGACCACTCTGACCGGTACCGCAGGCGGCAGTCGGCCAGGTTCTCAGCTCTTCCAAACATCCTGCACTCAACAGTGCGGCAACATTATCACAATTCGGTACATAGCTGACCGCTTGTAATGGTGCAACATTTCCACTCTGACCAAAATAATCACTTGCCGACGGCACTAGTGCCGTTGTTGATTGTTGTTGAGGTTGTTGTTGTTGTGCTGCTAGCTGAGATTGATAAAAACCATTTGGTGGAGAATGAGTGGATGAAGACAAAGTTGGACTTTGGACATTCTGTTCGTAAACAACCGACGAACATCTGTACGGACTGAGCTTGTCAGCAGAGCACATGGATTTTTCCGTACCCAGCGGTGAACTGCTGGTAACGAGCTGATCTTGATGACGTACAACATGCTGGTGAGGCAGACCGTTGTTGCTGGTGAACTGCAACGAAGAACCATTTGCACCGTTGGAACCGTCCAAACCAATCCGCTGGTATGCTTGCATTCGTCTGGCTCGATCTCGTTTGTACATTGAACCGAATTTGTTACGTCCACCTCGCATTCGATCCTCTCGAACAGCTAAAATGTACAAATAATTTATCAAAACATACATTAAACAAAATTTTACAACTTGAAATAAGTAAAAGCATTACAAGTATGATGATAGGAGAGGAAAAATTTTTTAATAAGTTAAAGTAAATGAATGAATTCTTCTACCTCTGTTGCAGATTTTAAAAATTCATCTCAACCCTTTTTCTGATTATTTGAACATTTTTCAACAAGCAAGCAAGCAAGCAAGCAACTGAAAATTCTCTGGTCTAGTTTTTCAAATCAATCCGGCTTCATCAATTCAGGTGAACTGAACAATTTTCAAAGAAACGATACTGGCAATAAATTAATTATGATCAATGGCAAGAGAACTGGATTTTTACCATCTTCCAAAAGCCAGGTGTCGGTTCAAAAGTGCAACAATAGTATTACACGTATAGCCAAATTAATTATTCTCATATTCTTTTTTTTTTTCATTCATCAAATATTATTTGAATATTCACTAATAAAATCACTTTTTTTTTGTGTACAAGTGATACAACGAACATTGTTGTCGGTTCGTTTATTTCCAAGATAACCCACCCACCACATGTCATTTCAATTTGAAAATATGATCATTTTTCTTCAAATTATGATTTATTCTCTCCCCCCACTGGTCCTCTCAATTCGATTTGATCCAAAAAATTAATAATATGACAATTATTTTGAAAAAAAAAAGAAAAAAGAAAAATCACACTCGTAGAATCATTGCTATTGTCGACAAATCAATAGAATGATAATGAAAATGATATTTGCAAACAAAAAAAAGCTAATAAATTTCAATAATTTGACTATTCTTCTTGTTTGTTTTGCTTTTGCTTATATTGTAGAATATATGGCGGGAAAATTTTGGGCACAAAAAAAGTTGCCCAGTTCCACAGTTGCTCGACCTTATAATATGCTGCAATGCAATGCATATTTGGATGATATTGTCAATTTTGGAAATTGTCCGAGTTGTTGTCTTTTCACAAAAAGGATGCTACTGTACAAAATGATGACCCTTGTCCACACGTCGAGACAGTAGCACTGTCTCGAAGCTGTGGCGTGTATAGACGGATTTGAGACGGGTCAGGGTTATCACGGGTCATTGGGCCATCGAAAGTGCATTTTCGGTACAAGGTCGCCAGTGATAAACAGGAACTGGCGAACGCGTTGGCGTTGGACCGGCTCCTAGTTGCGCGATGGCTAAACAAAAAGCCACCGCCGCCGACCGTTGTTGGTCAGTGGAAAGTTGATGGCGCGGGAACGTCAGTTGCGCCGGATGCGGTCAGAATCGTTAATGGCCTGCGGTCACAAAGGCCATGTCGGGACGGATACGAAACCAGACGCGCCTGACAATCCCATAAATTCCGTGAGGTCCTTCGTGAAGAAAAGCCTTCGGGTCAAAAGTTCACCAACGCACGCTTTGAAATTGAGCTTCACAATTCTTTTTATATTTATTTGTATATTTATTAATTATTTATATTCTTCTTTTTTTTGTTGTTGTTGTTTGCAACGTCAATTCGCACAACAATTACATCTGACCGTTGAAAATTTTATACAAGTCGTTAAAAAGGAAGAAAACAAAAAAGTGACTAATAATCAAGCGAATAAATTGGGTTAATAAAATTCAGCTATACATTTGAATAAAAGAAAGAGAAAATGAAATGATAAATAAAGCAATCATGCAATAAGTAATAAAGAAAATCAAAAAACTAGCACAATTGTGACATTTTTCCCTTCAAACTGCAGCAATTGCAAACATCCTGCCACTACATTATATGCATATGCATATATATATATATATTTATATATGTGAGTTTTTTTTTGTTCAAATAAAAAAAATCAGTACAAATTGAAGAAAAAATTTGAAAAAAAAACTATCACAAAAACCAATAACAAAAAAAAGTCATAAAAAGAGAATTGCATTCAGGATGATGGGCAAGCTAGTAGTAAATGATGCGTTGGGAGACAGAGACAGAGACAGTGATGATTGGGAACTATTTCAACATGCCCAGGGGGTTGACTACGACCCAGCTGTCTATTTCTTTGAATAGACAAAAAACAGGCCACTACCCAATCTACCTCCAGTTTTTCAACTCTGAGACGACCGAAAAAGCAGCTGAAACGTTGCATACGTACAAAATGTGATTAAATTTCCAATTTGAGACCCAGAAAATTTGCCAAGCAATTCTACTGTTGGTCAAGCTCTTTTTTTATTTCTTTTTTTTTCTGGGTTACAAAAATTCTGCTCTAATATAGAAAAGAATAGACAAAAAAAAGAAGAATCACCCTGGTCAGTAAATGATGTGAAAAAAATTAATTTTCCCATATTTCAAAAGTATACATTTTTAGCTAACAAACAAGCAACAACTTAGCATGTATTGAATATATTTCTATGAACATGTATTAAAAAAAACTAATATTCAAATAAGAAAAACTTAAAAATATGCATTTTGCTTTTTCAAACAAACAATCATTAATACAAATGCCATCATTTTTATGAAAAGTAGCTTGTGTCAGTGATTTTGATCTATGCATATCTACAAGATGTCAAATAGTACAAGTAATACGATTGGTCATTTTATCCAAACCGGTCCGATGGGTCGAAAGTTCGTTCTTAACTGACCGAACTGTACGATAAGGAAATGTCCCTTTCCATTTCTCTCACAGTACATAGATTCTTGTCAATCTTTTAAACCACCACTCACACCTTATATATATATGTGTGTGTTTTAAATAAAATCACAATATGGTAGTAATAATTTGTGTAATATTTCAATTTTTGCTAATTTCTATAAAAAGGGAAAGTTTTGAAATAGGACAAAGCTGGCCAACTTTTACCAGCAGTCAGCTGGTCACGTGTCATTTCAATTTCGCATCTCCTATAGCAATTGATGGTTGTTTCAATCGAAAATTTGAGGGATACTTTATCCACATGAACCAATATCATGTTGGATAGAGAAAATTGCACTGCTTCAATAATTTGTGGCTCATTTTCTTAAGAATATTTTAGCAATATTACAAAGAACGATTGACCCGACGTCGGCTGCGGTGGCCCACTTTCACCACTTTGCCAGACGTACCTATATGTGCAGCATGCTCCTATGCTCAGTTGTGGAAGGGACAGATGAGAGAGAAAAAAAAAATTTTCTTTTTTTTGGAGATGATATAAAAATTATAATTCATTGTTTTGTTGAAAAAAATTCATAATGAAAATGAAATTAAAAAAAAAGAATTGTTCATAAATACCTTCAATTTTCATGCCAACTTTGAGACACTTTTGAAAACGACAATGCGGGCAGCGTTTGCGGCATGTTTTATCAATTGGACAGTTTTGGTCAGCTGAACATTGGTATACCTGTTGGAAAAAAAACACAGAAAAGTTAGAATAATTTAATAAATGCACATGAAAAAATTATTGATGATAAAGTGATGATGAAACCTTTTTATTTTGTACGGTACGTTTGAAGAAACCTTTGCAAGATTCACAAGTGAGCAGACCATAGTGATAGCCGGAAACTTTGTCACCACATACGGGACAACAATCTTGTATAAATGTTGATGAAGCAGCTGATGAAGCTGATGAAGCTGAAGAGGAGGCAATTTTTGCCCGACCAACGTTCAACGATTGCGGCGCCATAGGTGCGGCAGCGGCGAGCATCTTGCCGTTTACCGGCTCCAAAGTTGCAGCACAGTTAGCATTGCAGTCCGCCTGCAAGCAAATGATAAAATAATATTTGTCGATTTTTGATGAAGAAAATTATTGTATAAACGTTGTTGAAATAATAAAATGAACAACAAATACAAAAATAGAAGAGAAAGAGAGAAAGAGAGAGAGAGAGAGAGAGAGAGCACGCGAGAGACAGAGAAAGCAAGATAGCAAATGAGATAGAGAGAGAGAGAGAGAGAAAAAAGGAGAGCAAGAATCAGACCCACCGGTCGGTAGGCAAAGTGCCGAAACACGTCAGTACGTATCACACCTGTCTGTCGAAGGCGGGCCCAGCAGCTACTAGTTGCCGCCGTACGGGAACCGCGATGTCTCCACAAAATTGGCCAATCACAGTTGATCAACTGGCTCAAGTTGACCAATCAGTATTGACAGCGGATCGTCACCCTCCCCGGGGGTGCCCCAGCTCGCAATTGTCAATCAACCGCCCGGCAATTCGCGGTTGTTGCGCAAGGACGGTCAGGGTCGACATCTGCAATACGTTTCCTCATCCCTTACTTAAATACTAGCTGTTTGAAGTTTTGAATGATGAAAGAGGAAGATGAAAAAAAAACAAACAAAACTTTACACACATAAATATATATATATATATATATATATATACACGTATATTTGTATGCACATACACATGTACATATGTGTGTGTGTATACTATTAAACTGCATAAATGTGCATACTAACTAACGTGTACTCAGAGTTAGAGGTGCGTACGCAGAGAAAGAATATAAAAAAACAGTATGCTGCTTTTCGGTCAGCTTGATTATATGTGCAGGCCCAACGGGTGACGAACAAGACAAAGCACTGTCGTCTTCTCCAGGGTTCCAGTTTTTCTGACATACTTTGTCGTCCTGCACCCGGCCAGACGATACTGGTGATTTGGCGTTTTTCACAAATTTGGCCCGGACCGGCTTTTCGAGACTGTCTCACGTGTTTAGTGAAAAAGCAAAGAGGAGGCAAAGGCATACATGCATGCATGCATGCATTCAGAAGGGACAGAGAGAAATTAAGAGAGAGAGAGAGAGAGAGAGGGAAGGAGGGAGAGAAAATAAAAGAAAAAAAATAGAATTCGGTCACCCAACGTTGGCTAAAACATCTATAAATGCTTTGCTGATGTTTTGAACAGCATCACCGGCCTCTAGTCGCGATGGCCTGGGAATCAGAGCGCCTTTTCGGCAATGGACAATGGCGCCACTTGAACGCGCTAGCTCAGCCGATCAGGTCAGCTGGCTTAAATAAACCTGGTCGGGCGGGGCCAATTTCGACCATGGAAAATTGCTCTGATCGATTGAAAACTATTGTCACTTGTTGGGGGACCTTGTCCATTTTTTATGAATCAAACCGTTTTATCCAATCCGAAATGTGTCTGTCTATCTGTCTGTCTGTCTGTATGTCGACCGTAATATGAATATAAAACTGAGCAATGTGATGTGAAGAACAACAATTACAATAATTACCATGTCTGAAGTTTGATCAAAAAATTGAAAGAAGAAAAAAAATCTCAAAATATACAAACAGATAAACAATTGAACACATCTATTCTTTTGTCAGCTTGTAATTTTTTTCATTTAAATTATTTTTGATCATCATATGAAAATTTGCATTTTATTATTATTAAAAAGTTTTCACGAAATAAAAGAATTATTGAATCAGTGGAGAAAATGAAAAAAACATTAAATTTACAACTTACCCAGTGAAATTGTAGTAGAGGATCCATTAAAAATGAATTATAAGAAGATTTTTCACCAAATAAACCAGTGATGAATAGAAAGAAATGAACTCGAACAAGCGCGAAGGTCGAAGTAGCATAGAAGAGACAGCTGACGGCTCCCTGTTGGACCCAAGAGCGAGACCATTGGTCCTGTCAAAAAATGCCCCCAAAAAGCCTGTTAAGCAGCAGATGGGCTCGCTGCAGGGACCCGACGCCTCAAAACTCTGACGACCCTGAGATGCAAGGGAAAAAAAACAACAACAACAACAACAAGAACAACAAGAACAACAATAGCTGGTGATTCTTTTCTAAGCATACATCTAGATTTGATCAAAAAGTAATCAACATTCACAACAACAACAGAAAGCGTTATGAAAATTGTCTTGTAACAACATCATAATTCTTACCTTGTCGGTGGAATATTCACTTTTGCACTTCACTTTTCTGTATGTCATTATATTTGTAACAATATGAAAGATTTCTTCACTGAAACAAAGAATATAAAAGAATTATTAAAAGTAAGGAACTAAAAATGAACACTCTGACAATTTTTAAAGTGCGTCAATTTTAAAATATTCTCTGTAATTAAACTTTAAAAAGTTGATCATCTGAAGGGTGTGGAAAACATGATGAACGCTATTATTGTTCGTATAAAACTGGTAAAAGTTGAAATAAAATTGATGATCAATGATGCAACCAACTGAGTGATATGGTAATTTTTGAAAAACTGATTTTCTGATTTTGAAACCAACTACAAACAAGGAACTGTCGATTTGGCAATAATGATTGCATGACGCAATGCAAAAATTCGAGATGACGCATCATTGCGGAAATGAAGTTTAAATTTGAAAAAAGAGAAACAAATTATTTGAGAAAATTTAAATATATACATATATATATATATTATTTGCAAACATTTCGAAAAATGCCGATTTTTTAAAACTATTTAAAAAAAAATATATATAGAAATTTCCCTCATTTTTCAAATTTCAGAAATCTGCTTTCAGTAGTCAAGGTTGTTGTATATATTTTTTATTTTTTTAAATTTTTCTTCCGCCAAGCAGAGTGAAAAAGAAAATGGCCAAATTCACCTTGGCCCGTTTCGAAAGCTTCCAATTACTAACAGTGCAATGCGGTGAAGCCGAGGGGTAGAAAGAAAATTTTTGAAAAAAAAAAAGATAGTAATGAGTAGAGAGAGAACTTTTCCCCAAAAAATATATTTTTCAACAACTACAACAAAAAAAAATTTTTTGTTAGGTGAGCTAATTTTAAAAATTGCCAAATTTTCCCAGTTTCAAATTTTCTTCTTTTTTTTTTTTGCATTTTCTTGGTCACCGGACAAACGGTAGTAATTGGGAAATTTTTTTTCTTTTTTCAATTCAAAAACTACTGGCCGGAAAAAAAATGCGGGAAATTGTCCACAACGGAAGAGTTCCATAATTTTGTATGAAAAAGTGAAGAAAAGAAAGAAATAGCAATGGGGGGGGAGGGGGGTAAAGGCAAAAACGGGTCAATAGATTTGCAAGAATTGCACGCCCTGAGGAGAATAAAACTGCAACCGCACCTGGCCGAGTTCGAACATACGATACACGAGGGTGTGGTTTTTTTCATTATTCTTTTTTGGCTTTTCCAATTTCAACAACTTTTTTCAAATCATCACCAGCCAGATGCTACGGATGCTCTACTTGCCTAGCAGACGGGACAATTTGGGACGAGTAGAAAAAAAAATTGACTTTTTTTTTCCCAAATTTTATTAAATTTTTCTTATTCTTCTATTTTTTATTTGAAATTCACCACCATTTCCAGACTGTAGGGTGTGGCCGGCTTAGAAAAGCTGAATTTGTAGCCTCTGCCGGCATTGTCAATCATTGAAACTGTGTGTGTGTGAAACTGGAAAAAGTTGGCAAAAATTTGAACTGAAATAAAAGAACGTTGAAGAAATTATACCAAACCACTTCCGGAAGTGAAAAGCAATTTTAACAAATAATTCATGAATAACATTACTTTCCTTTTCCACTTTGAATATATAAAAAGAAATGAAACCCAACACGAGTTGATCGACGACATATCCCGCCAAACATTTTTTTTAAAAAATTAATCTCAATCTTCAAATAAAATTCTACACTTTAAAAAAAAATTTTTTTAATCTTACCTAATATTATTTTCTTCTGCTAGTGATCATGTTCAGCTTGGCTACTACACGATTGTACTACGATTTTCGTATTTATTTTCCAATAAATCAATTGTATTGATCGGGTTGAATTTTTTTTTTCCATCTCAACTTGAATATCAATCAAGTGTTTCGAATAAAATTTCCAAATGATAAATTTTTGAATTTCAATTTCAAATACAATTTTAAACATTGCTCAGCTGTCAACAATCGAACGTTGGCGCACCTTTTCGTATCACGAACGAATCCGCAGACAGTAAAATATGGCTAATAAAGTAGTAATTATTTTTCAAAATTATCAACTTTGTAAAATTTGAAACAAAAATCACTTTTTAACATTTTTTTTACTTTATTGAAATAAAATTATTAAAAATATTTTTATGAATTGTCACATACAATTTTATAGTATATATTTTCAATTTCATGAATATATAAAATAAATGTACAACATAAATAGCTAATGAACAGACTGTTTATAAAATTATATTTGTAAAATTAATTGAATTAGCTAACAATTTCATTTTGAAATTATTCTTATAATGTACAATGGCAATTTTTAAAATGTGAACTAAATTATCATTATACAGTAGAATTCAAATTAAAAAAAACTTTTTCGAAGCTTTTCAAATTATGAAAGTATTCAAATTTGAAATATTTGTTAAGAAAAATTTACATGTGATGAATCTTAAAATATTTTTTCCATATTATCCGTAACGCTGTTTTCTTCCCAGAATTAGTAGTTTTCGTAATGCAGGTACATGCATCAGTTTACACATGACAGTAGTCACATATACACGTTAATGAGAGAAATTTAATTTTGAAACTTTTTTTGAAATCATATCTTATTTTTATTACTTATAATGAAATTTATAATATACAAAAAGCTTTACAAAAGCTTTGCAATTTTTTTTAGTACATAAGTAAAAATAATAATTTAGTTTTTTACTATTTATAGACAAATATTTAAGATTGTACTCAGATGCAAAGCAATACATTTCATAAATACAAAATAACTGGTATAATGCTTGATTTCTTTTGTTACTTTCATTACTTGATTACTTTGATAAATTGGGTAAATTGGGTAAGATGCAACTAAAAGTAAATGCGAAACATTGTCATTTTGTTTAAGCAAGATGTTGCATTTTATGATTATTTGAATAATATAAATACAAAATTTTATTAGTATATGCGTTAGGGAACATACATCAGAAAAACTGTTTTCATTATTTTTTACATACAATTTGCAATGTTGGGGTGAAGATAATCTTATAAAGCAGATTTAGAGATGTCGTGAGCTTCATTTAACTTGAATTATTATGTAAAATTTAAGTGAATGATTTTTTTTTTCTTTTTTACTTATTAAACTTGTTCAAATTTCTTCTTGTTAAAATGTTTTTGAAGCATTGACTATGAATTAAATATTATTTGGATTTCAATAATGCACGTTATGCTGTTTAAAGGGTAAACACTAAAGCATTATGTAGAGTAAATTAATTGTTTCTTTCTCATTTCTGTCTCTCTCTTTTAGAAATTTTGTTTTCACGTAATTTGCTGACTCATTTTTTAAACAACGTGTTGCTATGCTTGTTAAATTTTAATGAAAATCCTACTAGAAATTTCATCATATAAGTTACTTCCTGTTGATTTAATCAATTCTTACATCAGTTTTTCAAATATGAGTCATAAAGCAATTATCGCTTCTGCAACGCTTAGCATCATCTATTGAATTAATCATCCAGTTTTTTTCTCGTTGCAAAGCTTTGCAATGTTGACTTATTTAGAGTCAGCCATGATTGCTCATCATTTGTTTGAAGTTGTTCATCATTTTTTACTTTGATCCGAATTACCCGTTTGCATATATTTAATGCGTAAATAGATAATTCACATTTTAGAAATGTAATATTAAAAAAAGCTATTATGTCTTTTTGAGTGTATTTACGCTGAAGATTGTTATTTAAATATTAAATATCAAATGAATAAAATAAATATTCATCTGAGTATGTTTCATATTTTATAACAATATTTACATCTATTTCAAATGTCATGATTGGTAATGCAAACGTTTTGCATAATTGCACGTGAAAATCATGTTTTATTATTACAGTAATATATCTTAAATAACCGCATTCTCATGTTGGAAGTTGTTGAATGTGTGAATATTTTTCTCCAGAATTTTTACTTAACTTGTTTTGCATTAATTTGAATGCATTTTAATTGCTTTCAAAGTTTATGCAGTGCTTTTTTCATCTAAATGTCTGCTACATCCCGATCAATAAAATGCGTCGTTGTGGGCGATGGCACTGTTGGAAAAACGTGCATGCTCATCTCCTACACCACCGACTCTTTTCCGCAGGAATACGTGCCGACGGTGTAAGTAGTGCTATTTTCTGCAATGAGATGATTTTTTTATTTTTCAAATTTTTAATTTAATACAGACAGATATGTTGATAAAAAAAATTCTTGTTTATAATTCTATATATTTTCAAAATAATTCTATTAGGAAATAATGGAGCAGTATTTTATTTCAATTACAGATTTGACAATTATTCAGCTCCTTTGACCGTGGATGGCATGACGGTAATGCTCGGTTTATGGGACACGGCTGGACAAGAAGACTACGATCGCTTGAGGCCACTTTCCTATCCTCAGGTATCTTGTGTTACAATGTTATAAAATTTTGTCCTCACATTTCCTTCTCACGTTGTATAAAAGTTCACATAATTGGTCGCATTAGAAATAATTGCTTCTTACAATTTTATTGAAATCTCAGCAAGAGTTGCATTTAACGAGAAGACCAGTTTTTCAATTTCTCTCTAACGGAAGCATTACTTTGGCGTCGGTTGCTTGATTAATTATTTCTCATCCAGCGTTTAATCCAGTTTATATGAGCTCAGATTTCCCATTGCACGCGTGTTTGTTTGTTTGTTTATTTGTCAATATTGTTCATTTCAGACGGACGTGTTTATTTTATGCTTCAGCCTCGTGTCGCCGGTTAGTTTCGACAATGTCACTTCGAAATGGTTTCCAGAATTGCGTCACCACTGCCCGGATACGCCGATTCTTCTAGTCGGTAAGTGGAGATGCTATTGCAACAGGAAGCCAGTTTACTGCTTTGTTTTTCATTTGATAGCTTTTAATCAATTTCGTTTATGAGTAATTGAAAAATACCTCCAATTTTTGAGCATCGAGCAGTTGAATATATGTTGAAGAAAATAAACAACAAAATTTTTTTTCATAATTTCACAATTTTTGAAATGATAATGAAATTCAGGAACAAAGCTCGACCTGAGGGATGATCAACAGATTATAAAGAACCTCGGCGATCAAGGACTGAGTCCAATCACTCGGAGTCAAGGCAACAAATTAGCGCAGAAATTGCACGCTATCAAATACATGGAATGCAGTGCATTAACGCAAGAAAATCTCAGACAGGTTTGATTTATATGCGGAATATGTAAAAATGCAAATTATTTTATCATTTTCTTGCACGTTATTGTTTATTTTGTAAATTAGTTCAGGTTTTCGACGAAGCGGTTCGTGCTGTTCTCAGGCCACAGCCAACAAAATCAAAACGCCGCTGTAGCGTGCTGTGAACGCGTGGGCGTTTTTTCTTTCTGCATTTCAGTAAGTATGCATCAACAAGCAAGCTCCATCACTCACATAATATCAATTGACCTTATTGCTAATGCAGCTTTTGTTGCTCTTAATTTAATGTTTTTATTTTAATTTTACAAGCACTCGATTTTGATCAATTTTTGAGCTACCCTTTTCTATATCTATTACACACATATATGTTTATATAATTTTTTTTTTAGTATGTGAATTCATCCACTTGTATTTTCCTTTGTTAAAGATGAAAAAAACGGATGATGAATCATCACAAATACGATCATATTCATATCCATCGCGTTTTTGTTTTGCAAAAAGGATGGATTAAATGATTTTCTTGCGCTCTATCACGCGCATGACTCAGTGAGCGTAAATTATTGACCGATAGCATCGCAAACTGACATTTATATATAGCAATAAAGATTTAAATGATGCTTTATCAGAGAAGAAGTATATATATATATATTTGTTTGTTTTGCTGTACGATATTATAATTAAAGCTGGTTGGTTCATTCATGGTTTAATCAAATATTTGGTCAGTATTCCTGCAAAGAAAAAGAAATTGTTGTTGTTGTTGTTGTTTTTGGTTTTTGTCAAGTTAAATTTTGTAAAATACAAATATACAATACCTAGTACGTAAGCGGAGATCAGCTTCTGTGGCAAACTAGCACGCAACCAATCGGGATACCAGCTCGGCCCTTCGGCGTGGCAATCAACGCTAACAGGCGTGAGCAAAATCACCAAGCAGATTATTGAAACGGTGGTCAAGAGGAAATTGCACAGAGCTGAAATATTTAACAGAATACAAAAATATTGTCCAATTGGATATTCAAATTTGTTCTTTGGTGCTTTCAACAACCTGAATCATCATCATCTCTAATTGAAGAAGATCTTCGATTTCCACCAACTGTTTGGCTGTCAACAGTGGAAGAACATCGATTCCGCTGTTCGCATGCAGTCGGCTTTTTCATAGCTTGTTGTTGTTGTTGATCAAAGCCAACTTGACGCTTTTCAGCATTTCCATTCTGATTGATATAGACAATGATATCCGTTTTCATCACTTCACTGACGCCGTCCATCTTTTTCACTTCTACCCGAAATTTGTCCGTCGACGGATCCAACGGAGCACCATTTTTGTCTGTCAATGGTCCGATTCGATGAATATGACTGCAATGGAAAATGTTAATAATTTGCAATGCAAAAACCATATATTTTACTCATGCTTACACTTGATTGCATATGCGTGGCTTGAGACGTCCCGAAGCGCCGTCGACAATGTACATATTTGGTGCGGTGCACAATACTTGAAAAGTAACAAAATATACTGCAACTACAATTATAAAACTGATAATACCTTTGTAATAGAGCGGCACATCGTACGGATTGCACACGGTGAGCATTTGTGAAAGCGATTCACTGTTGGAAGCTGACATCTCCAGGCTGTCTGGAAAAACGACCGTCAATGGTGTTTCGTTGCTGGTCGTCATGATGTTATTTATTATCAAAATGATAAATAACAACAGCCTACATTGGCACTGAAAATATTCCTTTGCAATTAAATAAAACAAAATATTGAAAATTTCAATAAATAAAACCATGGTTGCACAACCCTATATCTCTGCACACCTTAAGTAATACCTCAAGTAATATCATTTATTTACTTTCTCTTTGTAAATATAGCAAAAAAGTCATGGTAAAAAACAATATGCAGATAAACTTGCATAACGTATAAAAATATAATTGCACACGTATGTTGTTGAGCTTTGTTTTTTTTCTTTTGGCTTTTTGAAAATGTCCAAAATATTTATTATTCATGTAGCCATGTTGAAATCATACAAAACGTCTTCCTGCTTGGCATGATTGAACCGTTCATTGAAGACCCGCTTGGCAAAACGGTACAAATCCAAGTCTAGACGGTTGACTGCTTCCACTTGACGACGTTGTTCATCGGTGAGCTGAAATGAATCACTTCTCGATTTGAGATCGACCATTGGCTTGTTGAAATGCAGACCAAAGGTCCGTTCGAAAAGATACTGCGATCGGCGCATTTCGTCTTGAAGACCAAAAAAGGCCATCTTGAGCAAATTACGCTTTGCTGACAGAAGCATAATCGCATCACGACGATCCACATCCATTGCTGACCGATTGTAACAATGAACAAGACGCAGATCGGCTAACATTCTCGTTTGACGATTGAATGCTAAATTTGATGAACAAGCTAAAAATGCATCCAAAGTTACATCCTTCCAGCCGTGCTGTGAACGTTCAAAACAGGGAGGCAATTCTTCGGCAGTAGGTGAACGTCCGTTGCACAAATGTCGAGAAGCAAGCCAAGTTGCACCGCGTTGGACATGGTGAAATTCGCTGATAAATCGAGACACTGGTTCACTGAATTGAAAAAGAAACAACTAATAATAAATTAATTTTTGAAATAAATATTTTAAACGATTAATCAATAAACAAATGTCAATTGTTACTAGTGAATTATATATTACATTCAAATTTTATCATATCATTCGAAAAAGTTAACTTTTAAATAAAGTTTAGAATATTTTTAAATCTTTCTGACAGAATCACATGATTACAATAATCAAGTTCAAAGAATACTGTAAGAAAAGTAAAAATGACTGAAGATTAATTGCTCAATGACCATGGCGAAAAATAAACAGGTTCCTATTTGACGATAGCATTCATCATGGCATAACTACTTTTGAAACTGTCACAGTCATTCATCAAAGAAGAGTGTGCTTGTAAAAATAAATTTTTGCTATGGAAAAGTTCAAGCTAGAATTGTGTGAAATTGGAAAAATCCACTTTACAACCTACCGCAAAAATGTTGTGATGAAATAACGACGGGCAACGTGCTGGTGTTCCCTATTATCAAAATATTCGTCCACACAACCGCTGGCAACGAGCTCTGTCCAGTCAGAATGTAAGCCGCAATTCCAGCCAGTAGAAAAACGACTGAAAAGCCAAGGTGATTTATTTGAACTTGGACGCATACAGCGACATCGTTTGCGACGTGCTTGACAAACACAGGGCGAAATTAAGTCGATTTGCCTCACCATGTAACGTTCAAATGTTGTACCACCGGTTTTTTGAATGTGTAAAAATACTATAACATCTGAACGATTGAGATCGAATCGTTGAACAGTCGGATCGCTTTGTATTTTATCAAATGAAACGTTGCCAATTTCCATTGCATTCTGCGCTTCCGATTGCTTTTCGTGAAACTTCGGTATATCCAAAACCGTTTCAACTAACAAATTGTCTAAAAATGATTCATCTTCAGCAGTAAATTCAGCAGGAAAGTTTTCCAAAGGCAACACATCTGCTGGCGACAAATCTGTAACTTCGGAATACCAGCTTGCATAGAATAAAAATGAGCAACCGAATAAGCAGAGGAAAAAAAATATCATTTGATATCTACGACATCCTCCGTCTAGCATTATTTCTTATGGTATTTGTTATAATTTGTTGCATTTGAACATTAATTTGTTAAGTTATCCATTTCCTGCTACCACACGATATTTTACAGTATTCTCTTTATTGAACTTAATTATTACCGTAAGATTAATAAGTAAGTACTCTTTGTAAGTTTTACTTCAGTTGAAGAATTGCTTTTATTTTAAGACGAATAATTTAGAAAAAAAATCTGCACATTATTTGAAATTTAATTAACATTGTTGAATATGAAATATAGACGTGCGGAATTAGCGAATAATAGTGCCGATTTTAAATCAATTAATTTAGTTATTTTCACGATAATATTTAATTAAACAAAACTATTTAAGCGTATCAGGCTCAGTTTAAAAATGCCTTTTCAAGTTAATTTTTTTTTTGAAATAAGCCAGTCTTAATAAGTGTAATGAATGACACGCTAATGACAAAAACGAATTTCAAATCAGTTAGATGAATAAAATTATCATCGGCATTTTTCAGCTATTATACGATTACATTTGTTTCTTGCTTGAGCAGCTGCTGCTATTACTTTCTAACAGCTGTTAAAAAATTTTTTCTTTCAACAGACAGCTGTCGTGCGGAATTCTCGTCTTAGCTTTATGCATATAACAAATGCTATTTTCACGCTTCAAAATTTTTATTTTGCAAAGTGTTGTCTAAGAAATTTTAAAAGAATGTTTTTGTAAACGTATTGTCTGCGCATTTCAAGGTTATAAAGCGAAAGATTTTTTCTGTCATCACAAAATATATATATTATTTAGCGTCAAGTTATAGATGTGAAATGTAATTTATTACTTACAAATACATATTGTGAAATAGGAAATGCTAGTACACTTACCGCACCGGTTCACATAATTTATAATAAATCATTCACGATGAATTGCATATTATTATAAATTCTTAAATACATTTAGTATCACGAATACAATAGCGAAATTGATAAAATCAAATTGACACGGTACCGAAGCAACAGAAAAAAAAACGCAAAATCTCATGCATTATTACCTAGTATCTTTACAAGCTTAGTCAAACATTTATCATTTTCACAGAGTTTTCTAACGTTTTTCGACATTACTAGTTGTCGAATCGTTATTTGAATAAGAGACTGTTGCTCTTTTTAGCAGAAACATAATCCAAAGAAATGCGGCATTCTTAGGACGCCTTTTGCAGCTTGTACATTACGAGAGCAATTGAAATCCTGCAAATGGCTGATAACGTTTCTGGATACTAAGTTCATGTCAGTTGTGCCTTTTGAATACACGTGAAGAAGTTTGCACTTGTTATATCGGAATAGATGCCAATTTTTGGAAACATAATCAAGAAGGTGATCGTTTGTACGATTTTCATCATCTGATTAAAATCTGATACAATTGTGCTTGTATTAATGTGCTTGTATTAACACAGCTGCTGATAGGAGGGCATTCAAGATAATGGTAGTAGACAAGGTGGGAACGCTTGCTTTCGACTGGTCACTGCTGGTGACGGTGAAGTGTCGGTATAGTAAGTTAATGAGACCGAAACAGAGAAGAAGACGAGTGATATGGGCAATCTACATGCAACCAACTGCCACTGTTTGTCAGAAACAATGGCCGGATGATTAAAAGTTGAATTGTGTTTATATTATATTGTATTGCTTATTATTTGTCTTAAGTATCTGCAGTAAATTGATTCTGAATCACGAATAACTTCTTAATTTTATTCATGTTATTCAATCAAATGTAATCCTGAAGGAAAAAAACACCTTTTCATTTAATAGAATTAATATAACTTATAAAAAGATCGATATTTATGAACTAGATAAACAAATGTTTCATCTGTAGGAAATTAAAATTTCTACTTAAAGAAAAAGTAAGTTCATAAAGTTTAAAAGGAATGCCATATAAATGATAAAGAAGCACCAACAAGAAGCATTCCAGCACAGCTTGTGGTGCACTCGAATCCGTTACTTTGAATACTGATAAAGCATAATTAAACATTTAAAGTTTAATTTTTAATTGAACTTGATTTATTTTATTTTACTTTGTTTTATTTAAATTCTTTTTTATTTAATATTAATTTTTGAACAGTTGTGACTTTCTCTTTATTCACATACTTGAATTCCATACCGTAATATTACAGTGTCATCAAAGAATCATGAATTACACTTTAAACAAATGAGAATTTTGTTACTTCTGTTCTGCGTTCTTTAGTAGTTTTTCTATATTGAAGTTACATTTTCAAGGTCTTCATATTTATTATTCAGCAAGATAAATTTTATTCTAATTTAATAATAATTGGTTTAGATGGATGATGAATACTCTTGCCTGCTTGATTCAATCACGGAAGCATTTGTTAAAGTAGCAAATTTACGGAATGAAGTTCAGCTGAAATTTGATAATAATTCGACTTTGCGTTCATCTAAATACAGGAAAAAAAAGATTGCGGAATTGGAAAGGTACGAAGCAAAGTTGAATAAATATCAGAGAATGATGAAAAACATTTCGAAAACACTACTTGAATTAGGTATTTCATATTTTTGAAAAAATTTCAAATGCCTTATTGCGTGCATATTGAGATTTTGCGAATGTAATTTTTTTAATGTGAAATATAATAAGCTGAACAGAAATTTTAACGTTAATCGAAATCCGTAGAAAATGTTTAATTTACACTTCAGGTGACTCAACTGCATCCGATGTGGAGAAACTGTACGAATTGAGAAATTATCGAACTAGATGTGCATACAACAAAGTTTTAAACGAAGCTCAGTTGTTGATTTCAGAATTGAATACTATGGTACAAAATAAAATGTGGATTCTAGCATTGAACAAGTACGAGAAATTACGATCATTGAAAGAGCGTATTGAAAATTCATCTTGCAAGCATTTGAAAAGATGTCTGGAAAAAGTAATTGCTCAGTGGAAATCTTATTTTGAAAAATTGTGCTTCAAGTGGATATATGATTCGACAGAAAAATTGGGTTTAGTTTATTATGATAAAGAAAAATCTGCGAATTCAATTTTTCAAAAACAGCATTTTATTGATATTGGAAATTTGGCGATGACAGTTGCGATGAAAATAGCCGATGTGGAGGAGTTGCCGAAAATATTTGCTTCTCCATTTACTAGAAGGTTGGTAAAATTAAGAATTGTATAATATGTAAATATTTTTGAGATTTTTGTGTTTAGATTTATTTATTTTTTTTGCTCTTCAAAAACATCGGATATGACGATGGACAAAGTAAAGCCTGAACATTATTTATCAGTAACATTTTATTGGATATCGGAAGGAAGAAAATGGATTGAAGAAATTTGTGAATGTCAAATGCACGAGAAGGCGCGTGAATTTTCATTTAAATTCACTCGAATCATTCTTGATCGAGTTGTTGAGCGAGTTCTTGTTGATTTGAAGCAAGCAGTGTTGGACGACGATGTGGAACGTTTTTCTCATACTGTAGACGAGATGAGTGCTTTTGATGTAGAATTACGGCGTAAATAAGCATATTTTTTTTTATATCTTTTATGCAAATATCTCTTTCTAAAATATAATAATCATAATGATTGTTTAGAAGATTTTCCTCACACTGAGCCTGGTTGTATGGAAGTTCTTGTGAATGATGAATTGTTTGATTATTGGTACACGTTGGAAAATGATGAAATGACCAAATACATCAGTAGCATTTCAAAAAATGCCAAATCTTGGAAACCTCGTTTTGAGAATCAGTCGGCTGAAGACAAGGATAAAGTTCCTTATTGTGTGGATCGATTTTTGATTTTGATGGTAGCGTTTATTCGACGCTTCAAATTGGTCATTTCTTTTGACCACCGGCTACGTTTGGCCAAGTTGCTTTGTTTGTTGTTGGTGGAATTTTATGATTGTTTGCTTTCATATTCGCAAACATTGCATATCGATGATCATCAAAGTCCAGTAGCTGAATTTGTCAACGGAATTGCTTATTTGGTACGGGTGCTGAAGCAGTGGCAAGAGCAACCAATTTTTGTACAACTGCAGCCAGGTTTGTTCGACAAAGTTATGGAACAATTCAGCACTCTTGAGGTATTTTTGTTGTTGTTATTGTACGAATTTGCTTTTTATTAGTTATTAATATTTTGACAAAATTTAGGATAACTGTTTGGATGGTATTGTTAAAGCGGAAGTGAAACGTTTGAGTAAGCTTGTCAGAGGCAAGTTCAGGCCATCGTTGGAACGTGGTGATGATTTGTTGCATTCAGTTTTTGCCGAAGCTATTGTTTGGCCAGTGCATACGAAATTGATGGAAAGAGCCAATTTTTTGAAGTTAGTTTTCTTTTGAATTATTCAATTTTAATTAAATTTGTGTAAAATTTCAGTGAAGAAGTATTTTGTCTGTGGTTGGTGAAATTTGCCCAGCGACTAGCCGATGAATTGCTTTACAAATTTTTGCTAACAATCCACTGCGATCGTAACGTAGGCTTGAAATTGCAAAAGCTTTTTCTAGATCTTTTCTGCTTATTTCTTGGCCGGCGTGAAGATTCCACAAGCCAAGCGTTTCGATTGGCATCTTCTTGCTTTGACTGCCTGTCTCAGTCTTTGATTATATTGTCAGCTAACGTGCCGATCTGTTTGATGTTGCAAGAAAGTCTGCTGAACAAAGATGAGCTCAATGAAGATGTCGGTTCGTTGTTAAATTCACTATCTGCTGGTGATTTGACACCGGATTTATTGCAAAAGTTGTTGTCTGTTAGGACAGATTTAATTCGAACGTACAGCTAGCGAGGTACTTGTGTTCTATGGTTTTGTCCTTTCATTGCACGGCGTTGGTTGTTAATGAATTATTATTGGTATTTGATAATTAATTAATTGCAATGAACACTGCTTTTCCACCACTCTGTTATTCTGGTTTTTGAAATAATATAATTTATTTTAAAAAATATCTTTCAAAAACAGTACATTATAATTTTGAGACTTAATTTTTTGACATAGGTTGAAATATACAGGACATTTTGAGGGAATCAGTCAATTTCATTAGTTATCCAGTCGACAAAACTAGTGACACGTGTATATATACCCGGTGTAGCTCGTCTCGCGCAGCCGAATCCAAAACTGACCACGCCTTCCAATTGCCAGACGCCGTCACGTTGACAAATCAGTGGACCACCGGAATCACCCTAAAAATGGGATTTTTAAATTTTACATTTTTTTTCTGATTTGATTTCTTTTTTTTTTTTTGATGTAGTTTCTCCAAAAAATTACTTGACAAGAATCTTTGCCACCATCTTCGAAACCTGCGCACAGCATGATGCCCGCAGAATAGAGGTCACCGTAGCATTTTTTACAGTAAGAATCAGATTTGATCGGCACGTATGTTTGGTGTAAAGTATCCGAATAGTAACCGCGTTCTGTGTAAATAATGAAAGAAAAAATGAAAGTTTTATTATTGGGCCATATTTAAATCGATTTAATCGTTTGTCTACCGTAACGATGACCCCAGCCAACAGTGAGACAGAGTTGATTGATCGGCAGAACGGTTCTAGATTTAGGCAAACACACCGCAGAGACGGTCTTTGTAAATTGGAATGGTCTTTTCACGCGTAGTAACGCCAAATCATGGAAATGACCATGTCCAGTATATTTCGGGTGGACAATGATTCGTTGAACAACGGAACGTTGCGCCCCTTGGCCGCGGTATCGAAGATTATGCAAACCAGCGGCGACACTCAGTGCAGTCGGTTGCAGCAGGGTAGAGATTAAAAGTCTAAAAAGGAATTAAACGGTTAATAATATTGGAAGATAGAAGAAGAAAAATTTTAATATCGCCAAAATATATGGTACTTTTGTTGATAAACGCAGTGTCCAGCGGTGACCACGACATCGGAATAGTTGGTGAATGGATTGGATTGAATTATGGAACCACCGCAACGATGCTCATTCGTTTGAATGCTCACTGCCCACGGGACGGAATGTGGTCGTGCTTCGACACCGCCAACAATTCGATTCTTCGTATTTGTCTCGGCTATGGATTTGATTTGAAAATGCGGTTTGCCGCATGGCACTTCCTCTGTCCATAAGTTACTTTGTTGAGCTGGATTTTTTGGTTCTTTGGGTTTATTTGATATTACTGTAATTGTAATATTAAAGAAATTATACTGAATTGATGATTGTTTTCTACTTGGTAAACAAGTCTTCAACTCTGCCGCATAATCTTCACTACCGTAAAGACGGACCTGTGAAAATCCTTTGGAAAAGAGTTTGCAAATTTTGTCTTTACTAACAAAACTGATGCCAATACAGCCGAGGTTTTCCTGATTTTCCCAACACTTGTACAAACAGGTAAACTCATTGGAACTGTCGAGAATGAGCCCCTTGACCGCAACATTGGACCAATAATGGCCATAATGTCGTTCAATCAAACACTCTAGTTGGTCATTTGCCAAATTGATCTTTTCTATGTGGCCTTTCTCTAATCTTGATGTCTTTAATTTCGATCGTTGCACGGTTAGCTGAATTGTATTTTTTTCATTTATTATTATTATTATTATCATCATTATTATTGTAACTCACCAAAAAACATATCAGGAAAGCAAATAGCTGTCTGTAACTGTGCTGCAGGTGCATTTAAAAATTAAACCACAATAACAAGCATCAAAGTTGAAAATCTTATTCTACCTATCCAATCTTGAATCCATTTATTAATACAAGCGGGCTGGTGAGAATTGTTTGATCAGCTTTGCTTTTGCCACCTCAACGACATCGACAACTGCCGATACTCCATGCAGCTCGTTAATTGAGGCAAATGTGTGAAAAGCAGTAGTTTGTTTGCCGGATGATTCATCGTCACGGCGAGAATAATTCAAAATTTTTTCATCATGTTACAATTTTTTAGGTAATATTCACGATATGAATGACAAATTTTTAACCATGCTTTTTCTGTTGACTGTTAAAAGAATTTCCCGTTTGCAACATTTCAAATAATATTCCATTGATCAAAGGGGTAATTTTTTCAAACAAAAATATTTTAACAGCTTTGATATATTTTATATTTTAACAGCTTAAAAAGGCATGAAATTTTTTAAAATATATTCTACATTGTAACTTGATGCGCTTTTAATTAAGACGGTTAGTTGACTGAACTAATAGGATGCATGAAAGCAAATCAAATATTTGCCACGTTGGCAGACAATTTTGCTCTTATTTCTTGATTTTATTGAAATTATAACATATTATATACTATTATAACAAGTGACAAAATCCAACATTCATCTGGACACATCACGTTAATATTTTTTTCTTAAAGTTAACATTAAAAGCACAGTACTCGACTTTAGCAAATTTCATTGCATTTCAATGCGATTTGATAATGCCAATTAATGATTTGTTTATATAATATAAATAATCAAGTCATTAACAGATGAATAAAAGTGTAAACGATTATATACATTATATTAATATTTTTTGTAATGCAATATAACTTTAATTAAAATGTAAGTTTGGCATAATTTTTTTAAATAATGTAAAATAGAATTACGCCATTCTACGTGTATATACGGTGGTGCATCAGATGCAGTTTTATCAATAGTGAATTTTAGAAAAATTTTATTAGCCTATTATTTTAATTTTTAAAATTATAGTTATCTCTTAAATTTTCACTTTATTCAAAGAATAAGATGTCTAAAAAGTACATTTCCAACTGGAGCGTACTTTATTTATACCTGCAATTCTTTTTTATGGTATGTTTATTTTTGTGAATTAATGCTATTAACTGTTTTACAAAAAAAATATTCCATCAAGCTTGCTATTGTTTTTAGTGCTGATGTTTTAAAAAATACCTAAATTTTAATACTTTGAATGATTTTCAACTATAAATGTTGGTACGGTATTTTTAGTGAAAAATATGTTTTGGTTTGTTGAATGTTTTTGTTAAAAATTTTTCAAGGACAAAATATATAAAATGATTTAAAAATAACGAGTTTTATGCAGTTATTACTGTTGCGTTTTAGTATGATTACCTCAAGAAAACACTAGACAATTTTCATTTATTGTATTATCAATTCTGCAGTCGTTGTGGCATTTGTATGCTTATTTATGACATTCTTTGCTTCTCGCTTTTAAACATTGAAGGTACATAAAAAATTATTGTTATTTACTTTAGGGTTATTGCTTCTGTCTATGTTTTGACTTCTCCCATTTTACGTGACGCAAGCTCGTCTTGTTAGCAGTGTGATAATAATATGTTTTGTCTGTGATTTCCTTTAGATTCAGATAATCAGAGAAATGTGTATGCACACTGAGAACTCTTTTGCTTCACAAGATTTTGCAAGCGATGCACCTCTCTTGGATTCAGAAGATACAGATGTAATGATGATGTAATGAGATGTGAAAGTTGTTTTACTTTATTCTTCTAGGAAACAATGACAGATCATGTAAGTAATCTTAGAAATTGGGATGTCGTTGATGACAGCCCATGTTTTGTTTATACTTGGCTTCAATACCAGGTGACGCTTTGGATTTTTGGAATCCAGTCAGTGTATTCTACATTTGCTCAAAATTTATTTACTTTAAAGACTTTTGTATTTTTACCTTGTTTTATCTTTTTCATGGTATCTGCGTCAGTTGCCATCAGTGTTATTTTGATTTCATTCCGATTATATAAGCTATTTGCTGATTTGTACAATGCTGCAAGAAGAATTTTAAAGAGAATTTTAATTGGCGAACAAATTTCCCACAGCAAACCAAAGGGTCCAAGAATTTGGTCTAGGCTTGTTGCATCGAGGAGGGAAATCATTCCTCGAGTAACAGTGGGATGTTTGCACAATCATTCTCACTGACACTGTTGAAGATCTTTATTTGTATATTTATTTCAACACTGTGCATGTGTACAATCAAAACTGAGGCATAAATTCTACTGTTTAAACGTTTGCCGTTATGTGTTGATTTTATGATTTATCCGGCAGCATATTATTACTTGGTCATGTTTTACATTTTTAGAATTTTTTTTTTCAAAAGTTTTGTATGTTTATCAATTCAACTATCTTTTCTTTTATAAAAGTTTAAAATTTTTACACATTAGAAATGAATGACGAAAAACAGGAAGCGCATTGATTTAACGCAACTTGTTATGCTCTACTAAGTGAACTACTGTTGTTTTGCACTGGCACGTGCTGAAATTCACTTTCACTCGAAAAGTAAACATCTCTGAAGCAATAGTATCTGATTTGTTGAATATCATTTTAAAAAGTTGATTAATTCTTTACAAATAAATAAAATTAACTTCACATTCCATCATAATTATCAACTGCACTTCATCATGACTACAGTGCTAAATTGTTCCACTTCTGCTTGAATAAATTTGCATTTTGCAAAAACGGGTATGCAATATGGGCATATACTATACGATGTTTAAGAATGAAATTCCTGCTGTCATGAAAAAATTAAAAATTGATGTAAATTAATATTATGAAACCAAAATTGTTACATAATATCATTGTAAGATGAGTAGAACGTCAATATCATTTATTTTATCCTTCACAAAAGGTAAAAAACTGATTGATTTCAAAATGCTCTTTTTAAATACAGAAGTAATAAAAATAACAGATAAGAGGAATCCATCAGGCTCAATAATACTGCAAATAAAATTTAATAATATTATTTTTGAAAAATTCAACTTTTAAATCAAAAATTAGTATCTGCATATTTGTACTTAATCTTGATTATCTTTATAATCGATTTTTTACTGTATCTATTGCTCTTCTATTTTTCTGTTTGAATTTTAAAGTTGTTTTAGCGAAGCATGCAATTTTTATATTCATTTTTTTGGATCTCAGAATAATTGTTTGCAAAATTGGTGTCTTGGAGGTGTTGATTTTTCGAAGCTTGGAAAGCACCAGGTCAGTGTGTTCATTTTCTTGTGAAGCTGCTTGAAAGAAATTGATGTTTTCTTAGATTTTCCGGTAAGCAAATTATTGTTTAACCATTTCAGAGTTATTTTATATATTTGTTGTGATATTTTAATATTTTTCCACATTTGTAATGTTCTGCTTTTAAATGACTTTTTGCTTTTTTGTGTTGGTCAATTTTTTTGGCTAATCTCCTTCTGAACTGTTAATTTTGCCCTAATTTTTTCATAGCAATGTATTTGCAATGAGTTATTATGAGGGAATGAATGCTTTTTATGTATTTTTTCTGAAATATTTAATTCGTAGAAATTATTTGAACTTGACATGATTAGAGTTCTTCAATTGTCGCTTATCTGTGACGTTAATCTTCCGTTTTCTAGAATCTTATATTGATTTCTTAGTTTCTTCAGAGCTGTGAGATTATGAAGAATTTATATGCATTTTTATATTTTTTAATTTTGTTATAATTTTTTTAGAGTGGTTTCAGAGAATAGAAAATTATTTTACTCAAAAATTAAGGTGTTCGTTAAAAAAACAATTTCAGTTGCTTTATATTATATTTTTGATCATGCGATTGTATTACTTTAATTTCGGATATTTTTTGTAATATAGGTTATAACTTTGGTAATGATGCTGACGTTGGCTTTATTTGCTTTCGTTTTCCTATTTAATGCTTTGCAAAATTGTCCATTTCACGGACGCGTGTTGTCTGCATGCTGGCCTTTAGCATAAAACCAGTTTGTTAATTCCAGGCGAATTGAAAGCGTATTTTGCTGGCTGATATTCGTTTACAGTAGACGCATAAAGTTTGTTAATGAAAAATAATTAACCAACAATTGTTTTTTTATTATTATCAAAGTTGTTGCATATTTCAAAAGTTATATTTATGTAAAAGATGCTTGTTTTTTGTAGAATTTGCGGTAAACAGCCTGAAAGAAATGGATAAGAAGTCCACTCCCTGCCAAAGAGGTTTTTACAAGCCTGGAGATCTCTTAATCGAGCCTGTTATTGAAGTAGTGCCAATGAATGAATATAACGCTGTAGAAGTAATGGAATTTGCTCTGTTTTTGCCAATTTTGAAGCAACATTTTTCTGATACGTCCATGTTGATTTTTCGATGAATGAATTTTGCTTTCAAGGCGAAACTCCAAGCTTCAGTGCAGTGGTTAATAACGAAAGCATTTGGAAAGCGCATTCCAGAACGTTTCGAACACCCTTTTTATATTACAGAAAAAGTAGGTTCCATTTTAATGCTTCACTGAGAATGAAACACTATTATTCTTTCATTTCATTGTTATTTACCATTGATAAATGTTTTGTAATTTATATTTATTATAGCTTCATTTCGGAATTATGAGAAACGTGCTTAAAGATTTGCATATGTTATTTATGTTTATGTGCACTTTTTTTTCTTTATTACTTCAGGGATGATGATGCTTGTTTGCATTTAGAATCAACTACAGTTAAAGTCTGCGCTTGTGAATGCATTGGCGAATGGTGAATTGTATGCTGCCGTTGCGGCAACAATATTTCACGACAATTCTTATGCCAACGAAGGACACAAAGCAGTTTTGCAAGCTTTGCAACGTTTAACTTTTGACTTGGTCGACTGTGATGGACAATTACTGTCCGAAACAGTTCTCAGTCAGACATCACCTTTGCGTACTGTAAGTGTTTGATAAATGTGTTTTTTTAAAATTATTTAATTATTACTGCTTATTTTTTTTAAAGAATTCTCATGTAGCAATGATTGACTATTTGATGACTGCCACAGTTAAAGATATTGTTAATATTCAAATGCTGACGCAGTCTTCGAGGTTTGAAATTTATTCTAATAAATGAAATCATATAAGCAGACTGATTTTTCACAGGCAATATGGAGATGCTCAGAAGGATCATTCGCCTAAAGATGCTGAAGGTGCACTTCTGTTTTGGGTAAACAAAATTTGCGCCACTGTGCGAGATCGAGTCGAACAAAGCCAGGTTTGTTGATTTGAATAATTAATGAATAATTGAATATGAATTATTTTATTGTAGTCTTCAAATGCAAGTGATGCACCAATCATACCAGAAATGGATGATCTTTACGAAGACATGTGCGATGGTGCTTGTATAGCGACAGTGATCTCATTTTATCGTCCAGAAAAACTAAAATTTGAAGGTAATTTTATTATTAATTTCTTTTTTGTTTTACTTTATTTATTAAATTTCAGATATTTGTTTCAATGATCCCATGAGCATGGCTGATTGTATTCACAATTTGTGGTTGATTCGCGAATTTTGTGCTCATCATTTGCCACACAATGTGTTTCATTTTTCTTTTGAAGATTTACTGTACACTCACGAAAGTTTGAAAACCAACTTGAACGTTTTTCTATCCGAATTGTATTACTTTTTTGAACAACCTCCTGGTAATATTTTTTTAAATAAATGTCTTGATATGCTTGATGTAAAATGATGCATGTTGGTTTTTCTTTTTGTAGATTTCAGTACACCCATTCGCCGTTCAATAGCTAGAGTGGATCCTTTGTATTCGCAGAATTTTAACAGGTAGACATTAAAAGTTAATATTTAATTTGATAATTGTATTTTATTTTATCTTATTTTACTTTCATGATGTTATTTTAATAGAATAAATGACATTTTAATGGATGGAAGACTAATTTTATTGTCATTTTGCTGTCATCGTTGTCCTTGATCATTCATTCATAATTAAAAAGTTGCAATTTACACCAAAATGAATTTATCATAATTGAATATTAATATTAAGTTGAGTATTGTAAGAATAATTATACATTTGACTTTGAATTTAAAACTTTTTTGAGTTACAATATTTTATGATTTTTTATTTCTGATTTTTAGGTACAAATTATTTATTGTAAAAATGTTGTTTCAGAATAGAGATTTAATTGTTCGAAAAAATTTAACTCTCATCCTATAACTTAGTTTCATGCATAATTTTGTCCAAATTTGTAATTAAATTGAAATTTTTATTTTATTTTAGAAAACTGCATCCGAAAGAAAATTTATCTGTGATACAAAATCACGATCAAAGTGACAGTAATTAGTGTTACAAAATTTATTTTTATGTATTGAAAAAATTTAATGAAAGAGTGATTTTCAGGTCGATTGACATCGCGCATGAATTCTATCGATTCTCTAGTAACTGACAGGTAGGTGTTAACGTAGGCTTTTTATTTTTACTGTAATTTAATAAATGCTTTAACATTTGAAGTTAATGAATGGTTTTCATGTTATCGTATGTTTGTAGAAGTGTGGATTCTTTGAAATACACCGGCTTTTGTAAGAGTTCATATGAGGCGAATCGATGGGGTGCCCAGACAGAGCGTAGCTCGGATTTGGACAAGAAGAAGACAGTCTCATTTTTGGAAATCCAATCTCGACTAAATGCATCATCGAATTCACACGATGAACCTTCTCCTGGAGGAGCAGAAAATGCCAAAAAGCTGACTAGTCAACAGCAGTACAATCGGTCAGACACGATGCCACCAATGAAGCTTGCAAGCGGCTCGACATCATCGTTGATTCGGATGCAGCTTGAAGAAAAGCGTCGCCAGTACGAAGCTCAACGTTTCCAAAGAACGTCAGAATTGGCTAGGCAAAGACAGGAACTTTCAAAGGAAGCTTTTTTCCAGCTTCGACAAGGCGATAGCCCAACGACGACGAATCAAGTCTCCAATCAAACTACTACTACTACTGACGCTGGTGCTGTACGACGGTCCAGTGGTCAGTTGGAACGAAATGGACGTTTGCCGCCGTCATCACCAACACCAATAAACAGCAAACTGGTAGAAATGAGTACAAGCATCCAAGAAATACAAGAACAAATGAGGCGACTCTCAGTAGAGCAAGAAAAGCTGAATCGATTGATGTCGAACAACGCTAATAATAATAATAGCAGCAGTACTGTTCTGAATCCCATCGAAACTGGCTTGATCATTCAACACACGCCCCTTTTGACTGCCCAGTCGCTCGTCTGCTTGCCAACGAACAGTGGTGCGGTTTTCTCACAAATATGCCCCAAGACGGAAATTGTCGAAAATGAACCTCCTGCTGGTGCAACGGGTTCCACGTTTCGGCTGCATTCCGACGGCGAGCACATCAGCCGTCTGGATCCGTCTTTGGAATTGACGAAAAGTATGACCAACTGGGGTATGGCTTGCAGGCTGGTCAAACGACCCAGGCGTACATGGGCTGAACATGCTTCTGGCTCATCTGGGTCGACGAATCAAATGCCCAGCTGTGCAGCCAGTATGCTGAACTTGCCTGTTTGTCAAGAGCAATCGATCAACGGTGGCGGTGGTATCAATGGAATCAGTGAACATCAGCAGCAGCAGCAGCATGTTGTAAGAGTTATTCATTATTATTTGTTTTTAAATTGTAATTCAAAAAATACATATATCTATTCTTTCATGCAGTCAGCTAACGGTGACGATAAATCAAGCAAATAAATAATAAAAATAATAAAGAATCAAAATTTTAATTGAAGGTTTCAAAATTGAACATTTCAAATTTTGAGAAAGCGGAAGAAGTAGAAGAAAAAGAAAAAGAGAAACAACAGCAGCAGCAGCAGCAGTTGAATAATAGTGTGGACAATTTTTTGTCAAACTCTTCGTCGAATGCTGCTTTATCCAAATTGGGCAATAGCCATTGTCAAATGACTGATGAACGGGAAAGTTCCCCAGGAATTGGATTTGTTATTGCTGCTGAAAGCGGTTGCAGTGATGTATGCTTTTGTTTTTGTTTAAATTTTGAAAAAAGATTATAATATTATTATTTTTGTTGTTGTTTAAGGAAGATGAATTGTATAGAAGAAAAGAACAACGATTGGCAAATGTGCTTCGACGTCGTGAAGAGATGGAATTGCGGAAGGCAAGAATGGAGGCTGTCAATGCTGAACGACGTGCTATGGTTTTGAAAAAAATGGAAGATGATGAACGCAGACGTCGCGAACGCGAACTTAATCGGTATATTGAAATCACTGATTAATATAATAATAATAATAAGCTTGTTGAATGCGGCGTTGTTGTTCAGGCAACGGATTTTGGAAGAATATCAGAAGCGTAAAGCTGAGCAAGAAGCATTAGAGCAGTCGGGAAATTTGAACTCATCCTACAGTACCCTTCCTCCTGCCCCTTCCAGAAGACGTCTTGCTCGTGGACAGTCGCAACCTGCAGGTCGACCAAAATCTCAAATTGTTTCCTCAAATAGACCATGTATTATTGCTTTTTGTTATTTATTTATTTATTTATTTATTTTTGAAAATATTGTTTCATTAGCAGCCTCAGCATCAACTGCAACAATCGCCAATTCTGTAACTAACATTGATACGTTGGCCAATAATATAGAATCGCCGTCTTCAGCAGAATCAGGTGAACAAATTGATTGTTTTGCATTTTGAATATTTCAAAAATAATTTTCAACTTTTTAATTTAGCATTAAAATTGTTTGTCAAACCGACACACAAGTCGAATCGAAGTATTGTTTTCAATGCTATTCAGCACAGCGTTCTGGTTGGGAGTGTGAACGATGAAACGAAAAGAAAAGTTTTGCAGGTAAACTTTTTTTTTCTCTTATAATGCAAATTATTAATTAATTTTTTTTGCTTTTAATTTTCATTGTCCAGGAGCTGGCAAAAAGTGATAGCAAACATTTTTTGATCATGTTCCGAGATCAGAAGTGCCAATTTCGCGCGTTGTACAGTTGGGATCAGGCATCAGATACGGTGCACAAATTGTACGGCACAGGGCCGAAAAGTTGCTCAGAGAAAATGATGAATTTATTATTAAAGTAAGTTTCAAGTTTTTATTTATTTATTTATTCATTCATATTTTTTGCAAATTATTTTACAAAAGGTACGATTCCGGTGCTAAACAGTTCAGCTCGATTCCGTCTAGACATTTGTCTGCCACAATTGATGCGTTCACTTTGAAAGAAGACTACTGGCCAAAAAAATCTACATTCGCTTCTACACCTCGTCGATAATCAAAAACAGAGTTGTTATTGTTTTTAAATTAGTTATATTTTTTTATGTTGGCAAGAATTTACCGTATATAATTGTTTTTTTTATCGTATGATTCAATTCAATTCAAATCATCAATTGTGATCTGTCTTCCATTTAATTGTATTACTGTATGCAGATGAAATTCAGTTTTCTTTTTTTTGGTTTGTTATTCAGCAGAAGTTCGCCTCGTTAGACTGATTTTCCGTGCTTCCAAACATTTTTGTTGGTGACAAGTTGGCTTCCGTTTTTTATACATACATACATACATACATATATGTATATATATCTGTATATATTTTTATTCTATTTTATTAAAAGATACAAAACAACAAAATGATAAAAGTAAGTAAAATGTATTTTCAAAAATAATGAGGAAGAAATGAATTTGTTAGCAAGTTCAGGTATTTTCTACCTCTTGTTTGTGATGATTTTAATCGTAATCCATTGTGAGTTTTAATTTTTTTTTGCATATAGTGAAATGATTTTGGTTGATGAAAAAATACTCGCCATTCGTATCATATGATTGTTATGGCACTTTGCGTAAATAAACTGAATAGTTAAAATGTTCTTAAAATTAAAGAAAATCAAGTACTACTGCACAATTAGCAAGTGCAATTTTATTCAGCTTTGTTCATCAAAAGCTGTAAATAATTTAATTCTTAATTTACAGTAAAATAGATTTCTTTGACGTTTAATTAAATATTCTACAGTTCTGAAAACATTCGCCATAGCATACTTTTTGGTAAAACAATTTTGTTTACAATCATATTTAATCATGAAAATTATAAACAAACTTGATTTTCATTAATGCTACAGTTTACATTTTCGTCCATTGTGTCGTTTGAGCCATTTTCCGAAAAATGAACACTCCGTGCACATCAAATTCGAGTATGTGATGTTTTTGAAAAGTTTTTCTGTAAATGGTAATCTTTTATTTAAATGAATTTTGCATCGAAATTGTGCGCAAGTAAACAAGTATCAAATTGGATTACTGTGTCATCAATTAATGATATTAAGAGTTTTGTGCTTAATATTTGCTTCAAACATTTAATTTTCAGAGAATATGGAAGATAAAAGTTGCAAAAGTCAAATGACAAAGTCTTTACGAAAATGTGTGGATGATGGCTCCGAAGAAGCGTACGAACGCCGAAAGGCGTAAGCTTTTTAATTTTTTTAAAATACATTTAAAGATTTTTAAATGATAATTTTAAGGATATTTACTGGTCATTTGATTTTGGTTTTAATTGTAGTTTGTTTTGTTTTGTTTTGTTTCAAGCTTATCACAAGTCTTGCATGTTTCCGACGAGTAACAGCAAACAAGTTGCCTAAGTAAAAGTTATTATACTTCAGTATTTCACATTTTAATTTTAAAAAAACATCGACAAGTCATCTTTCAGTGAAAGTTTGCAAATTTTCTCATAATGGAATTAAGTTGAATTCTTCGGTTATGAAGTTCTTACGCGTGTTAGATATTATCAGTTTTATTCAATTTTATCTAAAAGTTTATAAAAGATCTGAAATTCTGATGAACATTTTCGGCACCTTTTTCAAATTAAACATTTTCTTTACTGTTGACTGTAGCTATGGTCTGTATGTTTACTACATTTGTTTGTTTAAAAATATTGTTAAATAATGCAAGAAACAAAATTTTATATTACTGTTTCCACTTTATACTCGACGTAATTGGAGAGTCTTATTAGGAGAGTACATACTTTTACTTTTACTTTTAAAGTTCAACTGTATTTTTTTAAATAAAAGAATATTTTAGTAATACGGAAGTTGAAGTTTCAGAAAATTTGGCTTTAAACGATGATTTTAAAGTTCCAGAACATCTGTGGAAGAAGTTACACAAGTAGCTATGGCACCATTGCATGATTGTGAAATGTATGACAATTCAAATTCATTACTTCAGATACCAAAAAGTTGGTGTCCGTTGGTTATTGGAGTGTTACAACAAGGCAACCGGCGCCATACTTGGAGATGAAATGGGTTTGGGTAAAACGGTTCAGTTGATAGGTTTTTTGATCTCGCTTTTTGTTTCAAACAAATACGTGCAAGGATTTCGGTATGAAATTTTAACAGTTGATAAATTAAATTTACACAGCAATTTTAGCATATATGGACTAGGGCCGGTGCTCATCGCATGTCCAGCAACGTTGCTGTTTCACTGGGTGCAAGAGTTGCATCACTGGTGGCCGCTGTTTCGTGTTGTGGTTTTGCACGAGAGTGGTTCATTCGAAGGGCCACGTGAAAATCTCATTCGCAACATTATTAAAAGCAGAGGCATTTTGATCACTTCTTACGGTATGATGCTCAGGTTTGAAAATGTGTTGCTGCAACAACATTGGCACATAGCTGTGCTGGACGAGGGTCATTTGATTCGCAACCCGGACGCAAAGTTGACCAAGATTGTCAAGCAGTTGCGTACACCGTACAGAATTATAATCACCGGATCACCGATGCAAAATTCATTGCGTGAACTTTGGTCGTTGTTCGACTTCGTTTATCCTGGTCTGTTGGGTAGTCTTACGGTATTTTTGCGTGAACTTGGGGTTCCAATCACGCAAGGCGGTTATGCAACTGCGACTGCGTTGCAAGTGAGAACTGCTTACAAATGTGCTTTCATTTTGCGCAACGCCATTGCACCGTATTTGCTTCGTCGCATGAAGAGTGAAGTTCAAGCAGAGGTGAATCTGCCTTCAAAAAAGGAACACATCCTCTTTTGTCAATTGACTGGCCCGCAGAAATCATTGTACAAGCAGTACGCAAATTCTGAAGAATGCAAGGCAATTTTGGACGGGAAGTTGGATGTAATGGAAAAGAGAAATAGAAATTGTCCGAATTTGCATTTTTTTTTTGGCTAATAATTGTTTTGCAGATCTTCTTGGGACTGGCCTATCTGCGCAAGTTGTGCAATCATCCGGATTTGGTGAGCAGAGCTGTTGGTGAAAATTCGAATGAATTTGGCTATTTTCGTCGTTCAGGAAAGATGATCGTCTTGCAATCGCTGTTAAAACTGTGGAAACAAGAAAATCACCGTATTTTGTTGTTTTCACAAAGTCGACAAGTTATAGGAGCATTTGTTGTTTTCTTTTTTTTTTCTTTCTTTTACAATTTTCAAATAAGTATATTTTTTCTTTCAGATGTTGAATATATTGGAAGATTTTTTGAAAAAAAGAAATTACACATACCTCAGGATGGACGGCACAACTGCCGTTGGCAGTCGGCAGAGTATTGTGACAACGTTCAATGAAAATGCGGATATTTTTGTTCTGCTGTTGACAACACGCGTCGGAGGCTTGGGTTTGGATCTGACCGGTGCGGATCGTGTTATACTGTACGATCCGGATTGGAATCCAACGACCGACGCCCAGGCTCAGGAACGTGCCTGGCGTTTGGGACAGACCAGCGACGTGGTTGTCTACCGCCTTGTCAGCAGTGGTACTGTGGAGGAGAAAATATACCACAGGCAAATTTTCAAGCAGTTTCTCATGAATCGCGTGCTGCGCAATTCTCGTCAGAGACGTTTTTTCAAAGGTTTGAATACGTTCGATTTGTTCACATACGTTGACACTGATAGCAACGAGACGAGCACCGTTTTCAAAGAGGCTAGTTCAGTGAAGCAGGAAGTTCTCAGTCAAGTCAGGCAAGCCAATAAGCGCCACCGTCCCTCCAGAACTGATTCGTTGAAACTATCTGAAGAGGTGGTGGAGAAGTTGAAGCAGAAAGCGAAAATGATTGCACAATCGTTGGGAACTGCCAGCTCTGTTGGAACATCCAACCAAGAAGAGGTGAACAGCTTGACGTTGACCAACATGGACAAGCATGTGATTGTGGATGAATCTGTCGATGAGGCAGATGTGGTGCAATCATCATGTGAAGATTATATTTTGCAAAGCTTGCTAAGTGCTTGTAGTATGCTGTGTGCTTTTTCTTTCGTTTATTGCTTTTCAAAATTTTTTCATATCTGTATGTGTACAATTTTTGTAGAAATTGATTCTGCATTGTCTCACGATCACGTACTGCAGACGGTGACTAATGAATGCTATGACGAGGTCGAAGAAGAGGCAGAACGTATAGCACAGGCTGCTATTAAAAATTTGAAGCGCAGTTGTGGTCAAACACGAAGAAGATTCGACGCTCGACTTTCCAACGTTGTGCGTGTTGACATGGACTCTATGCTGAATTCGAATCCATTTTCAAAGCCAAAGTTAGCCTCAACGGCCGTCGGTGAAGCCAAGCCGGTATCCGGCGCAGAGCTGCTAGCTGTGATAGAACGACGCCAGCAGATCCTGGGCGAGACAGTCAGCAGCGAAGGTGTGGCCACAATCAAGCCTATGGATACGCATCCAGATTTGTTCCGGCCGGTGGATGTGCGTTGTCGTTATACGGATCTGTTGGAAGATATAAGAGAATTTTTGAAAAGAAACGGTTCTCAAGCGAGCACTGAACAAATTTTGGAAGAATTTGGAACTGTCGTTTCACACCGTGATTCAGCCGTTTTCAAATCAATGCTACGTGAAATATGCAGTTTCAAGCGTGATTCTTCTGGGAAAGGAATTTGGATTTTAACATCTTCAGATTGATTGATTTACAGAGGTGAGTGTATTTTGTGAACAATTTTTATGTTTAATTAAATTTATTCATTTGTATTTTATAATTTCTTTTTCTTTTTTTTTGAATATTTAATTTGACTTTTTGAAGTTCAATCAAACATATGCAAGTAATGTTTAAAATGAAATTTTAATAATTTGAAATATGGTGGAATTTGAAAGATTTGATCATATCAATAATATGCATATTCATTGTAGAAGTAGAAATGTAAATTGTAATTTAATCATAATTTTATATTGAAACAAAGAGAGGAATTTTAATTTTTTATTCAATAATTGATTCTATGTACTTGCATGTTATTTTGATTTTTTATATTTTTAACACTTAGCAGCTGTTGTTGCTATCTTGCAGTTCGATTTATAAAAATAGAATGCAGTTTTAATGTGTCAGCTTTGCTGCAGCAGCTCTTCATTGCTTACTATATTGATTTCTTTTTCGTCTCCATTGAAACGTTGAGTCTTTTGAATTGCGTTGCGATTTTTTCTTTTCACTTGTTCAGCTTTTAGTGTACAAACAAATACGCATACTATGTTTGTCTGCTATATTATTATTATTAATAATAATGTTTGTTGTTGTTGTTATTATTATTTTTTTAATTATTTTATAGTTATGAAAGATTTGCTGAATTTGAAAGAGGAACACAAACCTCCGTTGATATTGGACGTTCAGCAAGTGGTGGAAAATTATGCGTTTCATCATTTTGATCAAGTTAGGCATCTTTTGAAGAACACATCTCGACTTGGTTTGAAAACTTTGGAACGTGCAGATGTAGATTTTGAAATCAACACTAAACATCTGACCATTGAACACTTGCCACCAGAATTCACTCAGTGGAACAACGTTTCTTCAAAACCTTGTACATTGTTCAAAGCTGTCTTTACGAACAACACAGACAGAGAACAGGTGCGGTGAGATTTATGATTTATTTTGCGATACATTTTTGTGGAATGCATAACAATGATTATGATTATTATTATTATTTGAAAAGTTTATATTCACTATTATTTATACGTTTTTTTTTGTAAACGAGATTGATGGATACTGTATTTAATCGATTAAGCTATTTTAAAAGCGTGTAATCATTGTATGATGATATACATGTACAAATAATATTGAAGCTTGAGCATGTATTATGAAAATGTGTCTTGTCGTATTTTTTCTCACTTAAAGTTAATTTCAGAGTATAATTATTTCCATTGCAAACAAAAATTTTTTAATTTTTATGTTTTCAATGGATTATTTAATCTGTTATAGTAGTTGAATGAACGCCACATATGAGGATAAATTTATTTTCAGGCGTATTCATTTAAAGCTGACAGAATGACAGAATCTTTTTGCACAGTTTATCGAGAACAGGGATTCGACGTCGGTGGTGAAGCTGAACTGACACTTGCAACGCCTTGTCAAATTTTGGAATTCAAAGCCGGCTTCAAGCATGAAATTCAAGTGAAAAAAGGACAAGAGCAAGCCAATGCTGAATTATTATCTTGGTCTGTGGACAGTGCAATCATTGTACCCCCGCACTATCAAACAACTGCTCAGTTGACAATTCAAGAAAATACGTTCAAGGGAAATTTTACAGTAAGCTTACGGGAAAAGTTTTGCAAACATATTCCTTTTCCAAAGATCAGTTTAAATTTTGAAATAGGTTGCCACTCGATTGGCTGGTTCTGTGGCTGTGATGATTCGTCGTCGACGGGACGGTGAATTATTAATGCCAGTTAGTGCTGGCATTGTTGAAATATTCCAAGAATTTCTCCGAAACGAAAGTTCTGCAAATTTTGGTTTTAAAAATTTCGTATCCATATCCAACGGTTGGGTGATCATCAATACGAAAGGGCGTTGCGGATTTCAGTTTGCCGTCAATCAGAATGTTGAACTGCAAGAACATCCGTTGCATGAAACGAAACTCGATTCTTCAAATTCAGCTCACATTGACGAGAAGTTCAAAATTTCACGTTACTGATCACAATGATTCAGTATTGTTGCAAATGGATTAAATTTAAATTTTCAACTATTTTCACTTATATAAATTTGGCGTTGTTGTTGAGCTTTATGAAAAGTATTCAGGAAGTGAATAGTGGACATTTTGAAAAATATTCAAAATTATGCTTACTTCAGTGAAATTTTACACAATATATATATTGATATTGATATAGCACGTAAAGAGAGGTTTTATGGAAATGTTTTCTGAAAGTTTTATAAATTATTTCTGATAGTTCTTGCAATCAAGCTCAAACTAAACTTTTAAATTAAACTACTATTTGCAGGAATTTTATTGTATATTGTCAGTTAACAAGCTTACTTGATGATATTTCTTTTCAATATTATGCACTATTCAATTTAAATTTTACTAACAATTTGCTTATTTTCATGCATTGTTTACTGTACAAATTTACAATTTTCACAAATGTTTAATTTATTATTCAAGTTTTGTAGTTTTTATTGATTTCAGGAATTTGAGTTTTTTTATTTGAATCTTACACCACAGCTGAAGATTAGGTGGATTGCCGTCGACTTATTATCAAATCTGACTACATTAAAGATTATCGTTCTATTCAACTGTTGGAAAATTCTCAAAATTCTATACTTCCAACAACATCTGCGTAATGGAATAGCTATCAAAATTGCTGGATAATTAATCTTCCTCAAAAGATGATTGAAATTCTTATCAAGTTATTTCAGTTTTTCTTTCTTTTAAATTTCAATTATTAAAGCAAAAGCAATAATATCAAAATTCAACTTCGCTAACGAACACTACTTGCTCATCTCAATAAATAACGGTTGCATGCATACTTCACTAATGTTTTGAAATTCACTGCTAATTGAGAGAGATTTTTCATTTTCACAATGAAATAATGTAATAATAAATAAAAATCAAAGCCATGTTTAATGGTATTTTTGTCCTTCATCGCATGAAGAATGCCATTGCACTGGCATCGCACACCGTAGAACGATAAAATTAAAGTCAGGTAAACGTACGCATAGCACTGGAATAAAACTTTTGCATACATTTTCTGGTAAGCAAGTCCTACTGTGGTTGCTTTTCAGTTCGTTGAGCAAAAAAAAATTTTCACCACTTAATCTAAAATCACAGCAAAAACATTACACGATTTGAAACATCACAATAATAATTATTATGTTCTTCTCGACTACTAGATACCATTGAATTGCTCAAAAAAACAAATTGCATGAAGTTTTATACATATATTAAAAGTTCAGGCTAGTAGTGAGCTATATTTGCAAACAAACAAGCATCAACTTGTTTACCAGAATTTTCATGCAAATTTTTAATTGTGGCTTTGACATTTGTTTACTTTGCAGCTATTTCTCACCACTAGCCTGAACTTTTAATATATCTACAAAATTTCATTTAAATTGCTTTTTTTGAGCAATTCAATGGTATCTAGTAGTTGAGAAGAACATAACAATTATTGTCGTAAAGTTCTAATTCATATAATCATTTTGCTGTGATTTTAAATTAAAAGTCGTAAAAATTTGTGTTTGTTCAACGTGCCGAATAGTAGCTACAGTAGGACTTGTTTACCAGAAAATGCATGCAAATTTTTATTCCACTGCTATGCGTACGCTTACAGGACTTTATTGTCGATGATTGGTGGCCTACGGTTTGCGGTGCGAGTGCATTGGCGTTTTCCCTGCGATAACATTGAAAACTGCTTTGCGTTTCGTTTCTTATTTTTCATTTTTTCAAATTAACTCATCTGCATTTGTGCAAACGTGAATACAAGATTTACATGAAGGCTGCGGAGGCATCCATTTTAGTAAGTTGTATTTAGTTTGCTTCTTCTGTAATTGATTGAAAGCATAGTTCAGAATATACATTGAATCTCTTATTGCTATCAGAACAAAGTGATCTGACAATCTTTTTAAGTTTCGAAATTTTACGGCTAACATAACGAACTACTTTAAAATATTCCATAAATGTAGCTGCTTACAATATACGATACAACAATAAACTAAGTATACAATATTATATTAAATGTTATATACTAAGTTAGAATTTAATAATGTGCAAGCATGTTTTTTGTGCTCTCATTTCATGTATTGATTTACTTTTCAATAGTTCAAATAAGGTTTTGTATGATCAGTGTAAATTTTCAAGCAGTTGTTGTGACGCTGCAATGGTAAAGCGAATCAAAATTGCACTGAAAAATTGTCCTTAATTATCAGTACAAAAGAGCAAAATCAATTTGCATACAAATTCAACTTTTCTTGTTTCATCATGTACAGTCGAAGTCATTACAGCTTGATTTCTGTATAAAAGAAACGTTTTCTTTTACTGAAAAACCAAGCAAACAATTTCTAATAACAAACCAAAAATAAAAACATTATCTTTTTCTATGCTTTATATTTCGCAAATGAGTAGCTGTGAAATTTTTACGCTCATAAAGTGCCCTGATAAAGATTCTGTGTTAATCAAAATGATGATAAAGTTGTAAGTGTCGCATTAAATGAAATTTTCTTGTTGAATAGTACAAGCAGTACATTGAAAAAATAAGTGTAGATGTGTACTGTAATTAAAAAAAAATTGAGTAAAATTTGAAATACAATTCATCCATAATGAAAAAATGTTATTCATATTGTTTTCATGAAGCTATCTTAAAAAGTACACTATTCACAGACTAAAAGTGAAAAAATCATTATTTAGATAAAAGACATTACTAATTCCGACGTGGCACCACAACGTAACATTTCACAATATCATGTGCAGCATTGTATTAAAAATAATACTTTGTATCACAACAAATTAAAGTTTATTAATTAAATGTAAATTTATTTTAAGTGCAATGAATAATTGTGCAACGACATTTGTCAAACATTACAAAATTCAGGTTTATAAATGCAGCTTAGATGTGAATATTCAGTAGTTGGTAGTGTATAAAAGACTTGAACTTTTTCTTAGGAACTTATGAAAACATGTTTATGAAAAATAATAGTTAACTTTGCTCACTTCTCAATCATAGGAAGCAATGCTAGAAATAAATGGATCAATCAGAGAAAAGAAGACATTCATTTACTTAATGCATACTGCAACGATATCATTTTGAACTGCTGCGGCAAGTGGAAGCGTTAGGCTGCTTTGTACCGTTCAGAAAATGTATACTTCACATAATTTTATACATTTACCGAAAACGAAGAAATAAAGCGCGTCAGTAACAGCAAAAGAAAATATGAAATGAAACGGGTAATTGATATTTTAATGTTAACACAATGTTTGTAGTTTTCTTAGAGCATTTATATTTTGAGATTCATCATCTTCATCCATATTTCAGTATAATGTAGCATTTCCTACTGAAATATTAAAAAAGGATTATATGAATTTCCATAGCAAAAGCATAAAAAAGTATTTTCTTATTTATTCTTCTTTAGTCTATTTGAACAACGTTGAAAATTATTTCAGTTTTTATCATATATTACAACTGAAAAGAAATTTGATTCTTCAATAATTAGATGAAAAATAGCTGTTATAAATTAATGTAATAGGTGCACGTTGGGCGCAGCGAAGCTAAGCTTACGAGATTGAAATCCGTTAATTTTTCGTATGAGTCAGTTTTTTTCGTTGGTGGGCGCTATCAATGAGTGCATGTATAACTGTAAATTCTTTATTGTTAAGCTTTGATAGCTTTGGTAATTTTTGAATTTTCAAACAGTTACATCATATGAATTTTTTAGTTTATTTCAAACATCTTTTAAATAACGATTATTTCACATTTTGTATCATCTTCTTCTGAATAGTCATCATGCAATTTAATAAACAGTGAGTATTGAATTTAATAACAAATGATGTATGTTTTGAAAGACATTTTGAAAATTATCTCCTCTCCAGCTAACGTGTCAGCTCATTTGCCTAAGCAACCATGTGCCAGTATTGTATGCATTTGATGTTTCATGTTAGAAATTAATGTCTGTTTCAACCACTTAGTTTTTTGATTAAAAAAATTTTTCACAAAACATGCGGGAATTGATTTGACATTGCACGTATTAATTAACGTGGCATGGCTGCGTTCGCTTGAATAACGTGGTGAGCACTGCCCCGCGTAAAGCGTGCAAATCTCTCTCCTGTGCTATGAATTGTACGCTTAATTTTGATAGCTGATTGTCATGCATTTATGAAAATGCACATGATATGAAATGAATATTTGTATTATAAGCACATACATGATATGCGCTGCATCTCTAAGAACAATTAAGTAAAAATTTTTGATTTTTTTTCAGTTTCCAAATTCACTATAGCAGTTGCTTTTTGTAATACACTTTTATCTTATCAAATAAGTTTATCAAACAGCGCCGTCTTTGGAATTATCATTTTTTGTATATTCTGCATTGTTTGCTGTAAAATATCGCTTTAATGGCATGAGGCGTTGAATGCCGTGCTTTGCTATGCTTTAGCGTTACGAGGCGGAGGGGAGGAGGCTTGATTTGATATTGCACGTATTAATTA